>JBBMKC010215117.1:0-12680 GCA_037834085.1 Bipalium vagum | reverse complement strand
ATTCACTAAAGTTTGCTGTTTTCATCGTATTTTTTGTGCACTTCCTCAATTTCAATCCAGTATTTTTCTGTGTAAATAGCTTTAAAAAGTGATAATGAATTACTCCACTTGACCACCAAATATTTATCGTTGTCCTTGTTGGATATAAATGTGGTTTTGAAAAATGTTTTTGATCTATCATTATTAACATTACTCTAACATTAATATTAATGAAAACCAAATCAATGAAGCCGACATTTTATATTGAGCAATCTAAATCATTTTACTGGTAAAATTTTCTTGATTGTTTTTTTTTCTATATTTAAATCTTTGTGATTACTGATAATAGTAAAAAAAATTAATCAAAAGCACAATTTTTGACACCTATTATTATTTTATTTTAATCGCGGTAACAAAGTAGCAGAAGCTGTCAAAGAAATTTGCAGTGTGTACGAAAAAATGTTTTGTCCTGGACAACTGCAAAATATTGGTATAATAAATTTGAAATAATACATATAATACATTTTACCTTCAAGACATTCCAGTTACCGGTCGTCCATCCAGTTTCCATGATAACCAATTGATCAAACTGGTGGAAGTGGACGGTCGTCAAACATGCAGGGAATTGTCGCAAAAGAGGAAAAGCAATCCAAAGACAGTCTTTCACCACCTAAAATCAAGTGTTTATTGTCAAAAAATTGGTTCTTGTGTACAATATTGGGTCAATAAAAAAGTCACAGAAAGTTGTTTAAAACTTGCTGCTCAAAATCTTGCCAGAAACCAAGCAACACGCGGCCACAAAGAGCATTTTCTTCATTGAATCATAATAGTAGATAAAAAATGACGTCTGCATACAAACTTAAAGTATAGGAAGGAATGTGTAGCTTCTGGTTGCACAGATGCGTCCAGAATTAGACCAGAATTGCATTCAAAAAATAATTATGATCTGTGTTTGACTGAATTTGAATGGTTTGATACACTGGGAAATAATATCAAAAGGCAAGACAATCGACAGGCTCCTATACATAAATTAATTGCGTCGAGTAAAAGACATTATTAAAGTGAAAAGCCAGTAAAAACGAGCCGAAGTGATTCTTCTCCTTGATAACACAGGCTACACACAGAAATATTACCAAACCCCCATCCAATAGCTCGATTGGTAGGTTCTTCCACATCCTGCTTATTCTCCGGATCGTGCGACAACTGATTTTTATCTTTTCCGTTTTCTGTCAAACCAAATGAAAGGTATTTTTTTCAGATCAGAATGATCTTAAAATTTGGATCTTTAAATTTCTTTCAAAGCAAATCTAGCAATTTCTGGATTGTGAAAAGATGGGGAAGGTTCTAAGTAATGACGGAAATTATTTTATCGAATGATTTTCATTATTATTCGTAAATAACCTTTGTTTTAATTACTTCATTTCATATATATTGTTAAATATCACTAAAAACTAAGTTACAACTTAATAAAGGAAAATTGAACTTACTCAAGGAACTAATATATTTACAAGGGTAAGCGACTTGACCGGTAGAATTACTAGAAAAAAAAGTATAAAACGGTCCCAAAAATGAGTAGATTCGGTTTGCTTTGAGAGTGTATAAATAAAAAAACAATTCTTGTGAATTGATTTGAGAAATTTATTCGGAACAATTGCATCATAATTGTAAATCTTATGATTCTAAGCCAATTGGATTCAATTTTTTGAACATTCTTGTTATTATTGTGTTGATATAATAAAGGCCTTTTTGTTGAGGGGTTAGTCAGATTGGAGCACAACCTAATAGTAAAGGAGTCACAATTGATGAATCGGTTAATATAAGTATTGACACATTGCAATATGGTCTTGGCTTTAGCGAGGTTTTACTCATTTAAAGATGCCTGACAGACTTTAGAAATAAAATTCAATCTTTCAAAATAAAATAATTATATTATATAATTTATATTTTTACTTTAAACAAAACTGAAATTTAACATTAAAGTTAAGAGATTTTATTGGTATGACAAGAAAAAAAAGTATCAAATATTTCTCCACAGACGTTAAGCCAACATTTCACTAAAACGATTGATTATACACCATACAAAAGGAATAGAATAATGATGCACGAGCATGATTGATGGTCATTTATTGACCACTCGTCATTTATTTACCCGAAGAACGAAAGTGTCATTCAAATGGATTTTTATTATTGAACATTTTCAAATAAAATAAGAATAAAAATGTCAAAAGACTCATTTAATCTCTGCATGACATTTAAAATAAATAGGACAAAAATAAAAAAGCACTAAAAAACCAAAAATGAAAAAAGTGATTTTTTCAAATCAAAGATATGGATATCACAGACCTCGGGTAGGTTTTGGTAGTTTGTTTCGGTTCTTGATATGAATTTTTCCAAATATTGTGAGATATTCCTTCTGAATTTTTAGAAATGATTTTATAGGCCAGAAACCTGTTAGGTAACGTTAAGATTTAAGTTGATTATTAAAAAACAAGTTGATTCACAACGTGATATAATCATGTCTCTTAATCCATATGTTCATATCAATTTACACATAATATCTGATCAAAAATCAAATATTTTACTTTACTTGACGACGAGATGTGATGAAGGCTAAAAGAAATCTTTTTTTTGGTTTTGGACCTTAATATTAATAAGAACAAAAAAATCAATTAAAAAAGTATAATAATGATATAGTATTAGGTTGTTCGGAAAGTTTTGCACGTTTTCTCTACATTTAAACAAAAGATTTATTGATTAAAAAAAGCCATTAGACTATACATTTTTGCCAACGAATTGGTAGATTTTTCCATTCCTATGCGATAAAATTCGGTAGACATAGAGGCAACAGCTGTTCACATTACTTTTGCAGCATCTCTTCGTTCTGAAATCTTTTTCCATTCAAATAATTTTGTAAATGTTTGAATAAATGGAAATCAGTTGGAGAAAGATCCGGCGAGTACGGTGGATGTTGCAGAATTTCATAATGCAGGCTTTTCAGCTTATCCATGGTTTGCCTTGCTCTCTTGCCTTGCGGAGAGTCATTGTCATACAATAGAATTGAGCATTTCCTATTCATCAATATTGGGTACATTCTATTCAAATTTTCTTGCATAATACCAATTTCTAGATAGTATTTCACTGTTGTTATCATTTCTCCCTTTTCCAGGTAATCGTAATGAATCAATCCTTTTGAACACCCCAATACCATAACTATTATCTTCTTTTAGTGTTGACTCGGTTTTGGGAGGGATTTGGGACACTCAAAGATGTCTTACACTGGGCTGAACGTCTAATATTCACGTCATCAGACGATGAAGAAATGGCTCAATTTTCATCCTTAAAATGAGTTCTGAGCATATTTCATAGCGCTTCATTTTGATTTTTATGTTTAGCTCATGTGCTATTCACACGCCCAGCTTCTTTATCTTACATATTTATTTCATATGACTGGAAACGGTTCCAATACTGAAATCTAAAGTTTTACCAAGTTTCCTTATTGTTGTTTGCCTGTCCATTTCCACTGAAGCTTATAAATCATTATCAACAAGTTTGGAAAGACGACAAATTCGTTCCGCATCTTCAAGGGATAAATCTCCATTACGAAACGCATGGTACCAACGTCATATTCTTGACTGATTTACAATACCATAGCCCCAAACTTCATAAACTCTACAAGCAGTTTCAGTTACCTTTGTACCGAGTCGAAACTCAAAGATAAATTTGGCGAAAATCGCGACACTACATCCTACATTGAAATGAGGAAAATGTAGTCAAATTCTAATTTAAAAGCCAAACAGATTTATACTTTATAAAGAGCAAGATAAAGGGTTTTAAATACTAAATAATATTAAATAATCTTTAAATAAGTTATTGAATTATTTACAATTTTAATGAATATAAACAAGAAACGTGCAAAACTTTCTGAACATAATAATTTTATTTTAAAATAAAAAGGCTTATTTATAATCAATTTTCACCCAATTATGACAAAAGGTATAAATTATCATTGATTTGTTGTCCAAAGTGAACTGTAAAAGAAAAAACATCAGAACAGGCTTTTCATTATCTTTTTCTCTTTTCCATCAATTTATTTTTTTATCTTCTTTGTCATGAATGGGTGTTAGGGAAGGTTAGCTCTCTATTTTGAGACATAGGTTATTTAATGGCCGAAGAGGAGTATAAATGCAATACTATGAACTGAGAAGCACATGATGATTTTAATACTTCAGAAAAATATTTGTTAGTGGATTAGAAAAAATGATTTTAGAAAATATTTGATTTTGGAATGTACCTGTTCAGTTTGTGAAAATAGATTCAACAGAATAATTCAGTTCAAGTTATGCTCTCTATTTATTTAAAAGCGTGGTCGGGTTCCGTGGAGCTTGGTCGGCAGCGAGTGACTTGATAAGAGATTGTTGACGATCCATGAACCGGGTTAGATTGGTACTGGTGAAATTTGTCTTAATTCTCTTGATTTCATTTTATTATCATCTTTATCTATTGTTAATTCTTATTTATCTACTATTATTATTGGCTCATATTTAATTATTTTGATCTTAGTATTGGGTGTAAAGCAGACCAAGAAATGGAGAATGAGTTCAGAGTTTAATTGAGTCACGGACAGGAAGAAAGTGGTACAGTAGAAACTTCTTTTACATTTATGTGAAGATTTTTGTGCTGCGGAGAAAAAATTTATTGTCCTATTGTGTGAGTTATTGTCAATAGAATTAGTATTGAACTTAACATGTATTAATAATTTTAAGTAAATCAGATATAACTGGCTTGGTTATTATAAATTTTAAAATTTGTGAAGAAGAACAGTTGATAGGGTAAGATGCTGGGGAAATCAGTGACGGATAAAGCTAATGTGACATAGCCAATTCATTTTCGGTCAAATCCATACTACCATTATAACCTGCTATGAAAAATGGATACCTTATGCTAACCGTGAATGTATTGGTCCAAAAAATTTCCGAAAATTTATTATTTAATAATCGGATATTAATGAATTAAAAAATTATTACATAAGATGAGAAATATTATTCTTCCACAAAATATCACATTTATCTAATAAATTAAAACAAAAAAGAAAATAAGTTAAATTTTTTTTATGGTCAGATTAAAACAATTTATCCATGGAAATTTAATTCCAAAAATAATAAAAGTTCTTAGCCAATTTTCCTACAATAAAATGTTGATTTTTCTTAAATAAAAATTAAAATTTTTAAAAATTATGAACAATTAATTCTTTTTATAAAAACAGATTTAATTCAAGATTGGAGTTATTTAAAACAACATGCTACAACCGTGTTAAATCATACAAATCATTTATCAAACATAAGTCTTGCCAATTTTATGAGAGTACTTTAAGTTAAATTATGAAGTAGTTCTTGATCTCTTTCTTTGTAGTTTCTTTTCTGAATGATCAGCGCTTAGATGTCTCAGATATAATTTACAGAGTATTCTCCAACAGATTCTCGAAAAAGAACGAGCCCCTAATTCTGTAGTATCACATTCATATCATATTTCAAACCGAGTCAGGTAGCCAGGCAGATATTGGAATTTTATTTCCCATCTTTATTGAGTAGCTCATTGAAATCTGCATTTCGCTCAAGGGGATTGAAAATTTGTTTAAATCCAGCCATAAAATTAAGCTATCTGTAAAATATGAACAAGGTTTTCATGATATCATGATTTGGTGTTCCTTAAACGTCGTCTTGATTAGGGCTGGTCTGTTTAACCGTTCTACGTATTGCTGCCATTGATCATTCTATTATTTCCCAAACCATTTTCTGGAATTTAAAAAATTTCTTACAATGAAAAAAATCCAAATACCTAGAAGCTGACCAAAGTACCTTTACACAATTTATTGTTTCTCTCAAACCAGATTTTGTTGATAAAAACATACCCGAAATGCCGTTGAGATGGAAGAAGTGTATCAATGCCAAAGGCGCTTGCTTTGATTTATGGCATTGTTAAAGATTTTACTACTGAAAGTTAAATGTAAAGTCTATGCATATCATACTTTATGATCTAATACTGTCCAATAGAAAACCGATCTCCGAGCGAAAGATTGTAAAATTTAACTTTTGTTCTACTAACACTTTTGACATGTACATGTTAAGTTTTCACAAGATCTGACCTTGCGGATGGCAACGTCAACCTTAGTCTTGCTCAAAATGATCCCCATCCTTTCTTTTTTAGGCATAGCTTTACTTCACTATCATGATTGGACTTTTTAAGAAATTTGGATTTTTATTTATGAAACAGAGAATAAAACAATATAATGTTTATAATCCAGAGGTCTTTCTAATTTATTAAATTTCCCAATAACCCACGAATTTCATTTTAATTCGAAAATTTTCTTTCTTTTATTTTTTAAAAACTAATAGTGTGATGCAGTACTTTTCTTGACAAACGGTTTTCGGAACCATCGATAATTCGAGTTTTGAGGTGACGTGTCTTCCTTATGTATAGATAATCAAATCTATGACATTGAAATTTATAAAGAATATACCACTAGTTATATTCCTGAATTATTATTTTTAATAATAAGGCAAAAGCAAAATAATATTAGGTTTATTAGTACGACTTCGACTTTTACAAAAATGAGTTAAAATTTGTGGTTCAATGAATCATATAAATTGGTATCATATATTATTCAATAAAAATATAATTTTTTTAAAATAGATATTTTTAAAATAATACAGAAATTCAAAATGGCCAATTTTGTTCCAAATATATTTCAGTAAATCCGATTATTTAAGCAAACTTCTTTAAAAATGGAAATCATTTATTATTTTTGTTATTATTTAAATTATTTACTTTACAAAGATTTATCAACATTTATTATGTTATTTTTATTTTCAAGTTATACACTTAAATTTTAACTAAAAATATTCAATACCCATTGAAAACTGTAACTTATAAAAATTAATAATCGTTAATTTAGGTGTGAGATTCTTATTAGAAAACAAATTATCGAAGCTAATTGTTCGAATTATTCTTTATACCGGTTTTGATGTTAAAACTATGAAAACGAATTTTCTCTAATATTCCATTGAAAAGGACGTAATTGAACTCACAAAAATATTAAATATTATTGTTAGTTGAAAATAATTCGGAGATACCGCTGAGAGCTGAGGTACATCCCCCGACTAATTTTCAATTTATTTCACAATTATTTATTTTTACTGAATTTTTTGTTTGAATTACTAGCAAAGCCTTTGATTTTTCGGTGTCTATGGGATCGAATTAACTTTAATTTTCATTAATTTTGAAATATCTTTCCATATGAATATTCTTTCTGTGGACTCAATCCGATCTTTTGAACTGCGAAAAAGAACTAAATCTAAAGTAATGGGGTTTTGAGACACATGTCTCATATGGTGACAATTAAAACTTTCTCGGGGAGTCATTGTATCCATTAAAAGTTATCCAATTTAATTATTTTAATGAAATGTGTGAAGTCCGATTCAATGTAGCTTAATTATGAACATTAAAGTGTGATAATTATAAAGTTGAAATAAAATAAATTTATTTTTAAGACTCTAGATACCCTAACAGAAGAGCTGTCTCAAATTGGGAGCAAATTTAGAATTTTATTGGATTTTGTATAAAAAGGCAATTAATAATAACATTATTATCATTTTACGTGGAATTATATATGAAAGAATTCTAATATTTTTCAAGTTATTATTTTAATAATTATTTTTGAGACATTGTTTTCATTTTAGACCAGAATTAATGTAACCTCTTAATACCTCGTATATTCTGATTATATAACTATCTGATAGTTTTCAAGAAATTTTGAATATTCTTTTCTGTGAAATGTAGGTTTTTGATTTTAGTTTCATAATTCCCATTATTATTTTCTCAGAAAGTATGACATCCTCCCAGTTTAATATTTTAATCGTATATCCTTTTGTATCCTAATCCAGATTGCTATTCAGTTAATATTTAACCTTAAAGCACATGTTATCGCTGACTGAAATAGATCTTGCATCACTTTTTCTAATCACTTAATCACTTCATTCATGACCTTTTCTGACATACCTATTCTGAATCAAATACTTAGAGGTGAAATACCCACTGAGGACACTGTAAATCACGGAAAATTACGAATAGCAATGGGTAGTCCTCCAAATTAATTAACTATAAATTTGAGAAATAGAAAAATATTCTTTATTAACATATATATGTTTGCAATTATAAGAGAAGGCACTTTTAATGATTTATTAAATAATCTTACTTGTCAATCAATTTTATCAATCTATGGGATTTTAATGTTCTTGTAAATTTCAGAAAATACTTTTGAATTTTAACATCATTATTTTATTGAATTTTAAAATTCAATAATTAAAATATTGACTGAAATTTATAAAACAGTAAATTAATTTCTATAATAATAAATATAATATTTTAATTAAAACTTTGAAGTTAATTAAAAATGAAGCATTACTATATAAAATACAAATAAAATTTTAGAATTAAAAATTCACATGTTCTGATTAGCCTTCTTATATTCTTATTCAGTTAGAGTATTTTTAAAGTTACGAAATTATATAGGGCATTAACAATCACCACTTGTTTTAATATGAATAAATTGATTAAAACTGATAAATAGCATCAGATAAAATATCTTGAGGTTGTTTACGTGAACTCTTTCAGTAAGGAAACATTTAAACAATCGCATTCAGAAATTTAATTTATTTAAAGTTTTGCTGTTTATTATTATTATGGTGGTTGAACTAAAGCTGATTTTTTGCTATCATATTTGATATATTTATAATATTTTTAAACAAATATGTAGGTTTTGAGGGGTTTAAATATAAAATAGAAACAATAATTTATATAAATTAAGAAAATAATTTTGTACTTAATTTTGATAATTAGATTTTATGAAGACTACTTGGAAAGTTTCGTGGATTTTCAAATAAGAGAAAATATTAATTTTTTTATCAAAATGTACAATGTCTTCTTTAAAATAGTCTCCAGTCCCTATATACATGTAATTGTTGTTTTTTCAATTCTTCAATCATCTTTTATATTTAGGACTCGTACGGAATTGTTTTGAGTCTGTTCTACTAACTCAAAACAATAGACTCGAAGTGGTTAAAAGGTGAAGAAAAAGTCACAAAAAGCCATACCATGTTAATGTGATGCCTCAGGATTGATTTTGGTTTGATATTTGGCACAAGAATAACGAATAATGAAAGCAATATGAAAAGATTCATTATTGTGATGAAAAATATATGACTTTTATCTATAAATCTGCTTTTTACGAACTGCTTTTTTCATACAGCACATGAATAGTAAATCACAAAAAACGGACACCATTATCTTGATTTTGACGAAATCTTTTCAGTTTTGGTTCATTTCCCCCCCAACTTCATTCACTTGTCTATCACCTATTCCTGCATGTTAAGGATACACTCGTGTTTCATCACCGGTAATAGTGGTTTTCAACAAAGAATCATCTTCAGAAGGCATTTTTTGAAAAAGCTGCTGCTTTTGAAAAGAAATTAAATGCTCGTCGATATGAAATGCGTTTCATTTCCAATATATCTTTCAAAATCGATTGACAAGCTCCATTTGATATTCCACTTTATTTAGATATCTCTGATTGTCAGTTGACCATCTTTTTGCATAGATATTTTATTTTATCAATGTCTTCGGTTGATATGGAAGATCTCCTGGAACATTATTCATTTTCCACGGATTCCCTGGATTATTTAAAACGCTGGTTCCAGTGAAAATGTATTCTTGAGATTTTATTGATCACAAAAAGGTTTTTTTGCATCATTATATATCCTTCTTCTGACCAAATTTAATACAAATCTGTGGATCTTCAAAGATTGACATTTGAAAAATCTCTGGTCGATATTTTTACCATTACCTAAACAAGAGTATCTCGTTACGTACTTTATAACTTTGTATTAATGAAAGTTTAAAAAACCTATACAAAAAATAATGTTCTGAAAGTCTGTTGCGGGAATTTTTAAATGTGGTTTATTTTATGAACATTTATTTAAAAATTTGTCAACAGAAAAAAACCACCCGTTCCTATTTACTTTATGAATTCAACCTGGGATTTAATACCTCAGAAACGTGTCGAAAAAATTGTTAAACAATTTGAAATGACACAATAAAGGAACGAACTTAATTGGTTCCAAAATCTTATTTCGGGAAATGAGAATCTATAAATTCACAAGTATTACTTAAAATGAAGACAATGTTATCTTACTTACATCTCCTATTGTAAAAACAGAAACTTTATGCCTTAAAATTTTCTTATTTAATTTAGAACTTCCACCCATAAGCATTTAATATTTTAAAGTCCATGTTCAGAGAAATTAATTTGTTTGTTTTAATTGATCTATATAATAGATATATTGAGTGTTTGTTCCAATCCTAGTTATAATGGGTTCGTTTAGAAACTTAAATCATTTCAACCTAGGTTGATTAATTGAGAGAAGACATCAAATGAAACCTTTAATCTTTGAAATAAAAAAAGATTTTTGATGGAATCTATTTTCATATGAAACCTGGATAAAATATAATAAGATTAGACGAAGGAAATGTCAATAAAGGCTTTTTATTATCCTCTCCGCACATCTCCAAAGAAATTCATTCTGATTAAATCTTTTATAAACCTTTGAGAAAAGTTGAAAAGCTTTAGTTTTTATCATTTGGGTTTTGTTTCCAGAAATCGATCAATTTGAAGGGGTTTTGCCTTGTTTTTTGTAAAAGAAACAGGAGAATATACTTGACGGAAATAATGTAAATTTATTTCAATGATCATAAATATAATTGTAAGATCATCTAGGTAAAACTAAAAGTGACCTCAATTGTCTATGAATATTATTAAGGTATTCTATATCGAATGTGACATAAAAAAATTAAGAATTTTTAAAAATGTTTGCAAAATTTTATTATTAAAAATTGTCGTTTTCTAAATTTTATTTTTGTTTAATATTAATAATAAAATTTTATTTTAAAAAATATATAAAAATAAAGTTTATACAAAGTAAATGAATCAATTATTATATATATATTATAAAAAAACATGTGAATCATTAGTAATTAAAAAACTGAAGCCAGAAATTAATTCACAAAATAGAGAAAGCAGGGACCAATGGATGATTAATGTTTTCTTTAATTAATTTTTAAAAAATCACGATAGTGTTATCATTGGAAGATAGAAATCGAAGAAGAAGAAAATTGACTTAAGACGATCTGAATAAAAAGATCGAAACATGTTTCAAGATATTAGTATAAAATTTTGTGTGTTCAAAAATGTTTTTTAAAAAGCTTATACTTGAAAATAACAAATTATTGTTCACTAGATTAAAATTATTTAAATCAATAAAATAAATCAATTCTGGCCATTTTAAACAAAATTATTATTATCAAATTTCAAATATATAAACAATGCGTTATTTGAATCTTAATCAGTATAATTTTTAGGTGTAACTACCCGAAAAGTCTTCCATTTGTAGAGATTCTCAGGCTGTGAGATCAGTGATAATAATAAATGACATTTGTGATTTTAAGAAGGACTTCGGAAAAAATAAAATCTTTTATTTTATTTTATTTCTCTATGTGTAAAAGAGAAAATCCGGTTCAGACTAAAAGATATTTCCTTCCTTCTTTTATAAAATATAATGTAAATATAAAAAAGATGAATTATATGAATAAAAAATAATACAAATAATAATTATAATTAAACTAATAATAATAGATTATTAATTGTAAATAAAAGAATAAAAAATTAATTAATAGCAGTTAAAATAATAAAAAGTTACTGATTATAAAAATATGAACAAAATATACTATAGTTACTATTAATACTGTTAAGTAACTACTAAAATGATTTTATGGGGTTAAGAATATCGAAATGTGGATATGTAATTAAATTAGATTGATTAAACAAAATATTCAATAATTCTGATGCAATTCATTAAAGAAATGAATATGTAGTTTTTATTGAAAATAAGCAATAAAGTTTAAAAATACAGAAAAATATTTAAAAGCATAATATGTTTAATAACATGGTCTTTTCAAAAAATAATATAAATAATATTTAATACTTTTTATTAGATTAAAATGCCAAACCTATTCACTTAAGTGACTGATGATTGCTTTAAGTACATTATCCAGACAGAATTTTAGTTAGAAAGTATTTTTGAAATTTTAGAGATTTTCAAGAAAAAAGAAATCACTAAAATAGTAATAGAAATTTTTCAATAAAAAGAAACAACAAAATAATAATTATTTGTTTTAAACGAATATATTTACTTAAATTCAATTTCACCATGGAGCCAGTTGCAACAGACAAACTTGACCGAGGAATGTTAAATGATTATTATTTTTACAACATATTTCCTTTTTATTGAAAATTTATTTATTTAATCGGCTATAAAAAAATTTTTCGTAATTATCAAAAACATACTGTCTGTCTTTGACAATAAAATACTTAATCCAACTCCGAGGTTTCTTATCCATTATACTTTTATTGGTATTCATTGTAGCATAAAAAATACACAGAATTTAATTACCCCCAAGGCTAGTATATCTCTTGAAATCAAACATATAAAATATTTTCTTTTCAGTTTTATAAAGTAACTTAAGTATTATTATTATTATTATTATTATTATTATTATTATTATTATTATTATTATTATTATTATTATTATTA
>JBBMKC010215106.1:0-12680 GCA_037834085.1 Bipalium vagum | reverse complement strand
TTATGATATATATATATATATATATATCATAACCGATCAATTACCATGCTTCATCGTCGAACTAAGGATTTTAAGTTCATTATTTCATCTGGTTTTCGCTGGACACTAGCCCTTCTACCCGACTAAAAAACATTAATTTTACATTCGTAAAACTAAAAGATTCGAGTGGATTGAATGGTTCAGAACTTCTTTGACACGTAATAGGATCATTCTTTGAAATTACTAGCATTTGTTCTGCTTTCACGAGAATAGTTATCAAAATATACCGTATGCTAGATTTTTGACATTTAAGAATGTTTGATATACTTGATATGTCCAAGACTAAAGTTTTTTTTACTCAGTGTATTAACGGGATTTCGAAATTCTTTAGAATATTTTTGTTCTTTGCAGCCATTCAAATAATCAATTCGAAAATGAATTGTAAAGCTATGTAAATTGAAAATCTCTTACTTTTATTTACACAAATATTGGTTTGATTCATAAGTTCGTGCGTTTTTAATGAAACTATTTTGCATGTTTCAGAAATACAAATCTTGCAATCAAACAAATTTTATTCAGAAAAATAAAGATCTTTATGTTCAACATTCTTAATTCAACGATGGGCAAGTTGTTCGATGTCACTCCAGTCCCATGCTTTATCTTTGGAAAGGAAAAATTCACAACATACATTTTCAACCAGATCTCGATTCTCAACCTGCGTCATCTAAAGAAATGAGCCATTGATGAGAAAAGATAGTAATCACTGAGTGCTAAATCTGGACTGAATGCAGAATGTGGTAAAATCTCAATTCCTTCTAATTTCAAACATTGATTTCTCCTCTTCGGATAATAAAAATATATCCATTTTTCATCGCACGTGACTATGCGACGTATAAAACGTTCATGATTGGGGTTATTTAATAGTTGACGATAAATCGACAAAGGGCGTCCAACTTAACTACTCATGAAATCATATGGTACTTCAGAAACACGCTTGTATCGCTTGTTATATTGATGTATATGACGAAACACGGATGGTTGTGATGTTTCAGTCTCATCTGATAGTCTACGCGTACTATTTGATGGATTCATTTCTACGGCTTTGAGAATAGCTTCCGAATCCAGTGGTGGGACAGAACGAGAATAATCATTGAGATCCATGTAATCATTCTTGTAACCACTTTTCAGAAGTACTTATAGACTTGTCACCTTCAACTTCACATATTTTCTTTACAGAATCTATGGCTCTGAAATTCTGCTTCCAGTAATTTTTCAAAAGTATACGGAGTGCTAATCTATCCTTGGTTTATTTCTAAATAAATATATATACACAAACTACAAATAACTTAATATAATTAAAAGTATCTTACGCGTATCTTTCTCAGGTTTCAAACGGTGTGCAACTTGTTAATATTTAAACAAACAATATATTTAAAATTCACTTTTAAAGTTTATATAAAAAAATCTCACGAACTTATAAATCAACCCAATAAAACGTTTAGACAATATTTTTTTTAAGATTAAGCATAAATATTAGGTTATTTCCTTGAAAGGTTACGGTCGTACGAATAATTATTGCATATTAATAATCAGAGAAATTCTAATTATGAAAATTTATAAATTTTCATTGTAAAAAATCTTGATCAACATTTATATATAAACGCATTAATAATGATAATATTATAAACGCCGAAAACTTTTATTAATACTCGTTGATTTTCTTTAAAAATTTATGTTTCAAACATTTATACATAATCGTAAGGATAATTATTGGAGAAAGTAATAACTAACACGACTAAAAATAATTCCTGTAGGAAAGATGAATTAATACTCATTTCACTCAAATATACTTACATAATTTAAAAAGTGACTTTTCATATCCTCATCTAAAAACAATAATGGAAGATTTCTTTTTAAAGTTTCGACAAAATTTAAAGAGACTTACCGAAGAATATGTAAAAAGGTTCAACGTTTTACGCATAACTTTATATACATATTTAAGGATAAGACATCCTACAGTCACAAATACGATGCCTCTCTCTGAGTACCAGATCATCACGCTTAAAATGGAAGATAGGGTGTATTGGAATCCTTAATAATGTGAAGGATGACTTTTCATAAATGATACATTTAATCCCATAACATCAATCGTATTTTATAAGATGAAATTAGAATTGGCATTTTTCAACATAAGCATAATCAAGGAAAACAAATGTCCTTAAAAATAACTATATAAAAACAAGAAAGTATGGAGACACTTTGAAATAATCAATATCTTCTTTCAAAATGGAGGTATTAATTTATAAAACGCCTCTGGAAGTGTTCAGTTTGTCAAAAACAATTACAGAAACGACAAATAAGGGAGGATGGAAGAATAAAGGAGTTTGTATATTTCAGTTAGCCATGGTAGGATTTTCTGAACCTTTGTTGTCCAAACGATTCGTTAAGCTTTTGATAACTTCTTCGGAACTCTGAAAAATATTTTTATCTAGTGTTATATTATATATAGCAATTGAAAGGAGAATTTCTTATAAGTATACTATGTTGATTGCACTCGTCGCGGACGTACTAGAAGTTGCTCTGAGAGTAAAACGTACATAAATATTCTTTCTAAAATCTTTTCATTTTCCTTAGGATTATAAATGATCACTTCAATTAAAAAGCAAGTGTTGTGAATCAACATAGTCAACCCTAAATCCAAAACATCTCTGGGTCTCTTTTTCTCATATTTAAATAGGATTTTATGATCACAAATTTGATTATGATGGAAATGTAGAACAAAAAACATATGAATATTGGAATAGCATAAAAAAGCAAATTCATAATTTCAGCGGGTACAAAATTTATGGTATCGTAGTGTAATGGCTTACATATGGATTCATAGTATGCCGGACAAAGCAGTTAATACCACAAACAAAAATAAGAACGCTGAAGGATATACTTAAGATGAAGATTGTAACTATTCTCATGTTGGAAATTATGCGATATTTTGAGGGGAACACAGCGGCCCATGCTCGATATCCAGTCGCAATCATCCTATCTATATTCGACATTGACAAAGCCAAACGAAAATTGTTCCTTCAACCATGCAACCTACATGGGCTCCCATTGTCCATTTCAGGTAATTTTAAAGTAGTTTTGTGTGGATTCAAATAGGATGCAAATCGCATTTGTTATGATTATAGGAATGATTATTCCAATGATTATTCTATAAAAAGGAGATTTCCATAAGGCATTGTGTAAAACTATTGTCGATCCACACCAAAAGTTCCTGAAAAAGCATATCATAATGCCTAAAACATATAAACCTAGAATATTTTTGGAAACTTTCTATTCTGATATAATATCTGCCAAAGAAAGCGGCGGTTTTAGAAGAGGAGACATTCTCGACGATGATTGGTTGGCAGAAATATCTCTTCTTTCAGAGGAAAAAACGTTAAAGGCAAATTGAATAATTTTCATTTGACAACCACTCACAGAATGTCCAAAGCATGGGAAAAGATACCCAATTTTGTGAATGTAACCAATTCATTTCACATTAGGCTTAGGTAAGGTAAACATTTTCAGGTTTTTGCTAAATGATTCTCTTGTAAAATAAAAATGTTGGTCTTGTCACTTTTTTCGTCATGAGAAAGAAATACTTGACATATTTACCTATTGAGGAACTTACAGAGAAAATAATTTAGAAATAAAATAGTATTTCTGATATCAGGTAATAGGCAACTTTAAAACCTTTACCCCTTTGTAACAATACCTAAATTTGTCGGCAATAATGAATGTCGACATTGAAACACAACGAGAGAAGCAACGCCGGTTCTGCTCGTATCTTCTGAGATATTGAAGGTTTGTTGATCTTCAAGCATGTCGAAATTATACATTATCGACATTTTTTTCATATTCCACTTTTTCTACTCGTAGTATATTGTTTAAAAAAAGTATGATATCCACCCTAACGACCTTCAATGACAAGATTACCCATGTGATCAGCAGGAGAAGTATTAGTCTAAAAATCAACCAAATCATTTGTTGCAATAAAAACATTATTAATTTTTATCAACCACAACAATCACTGAGGACCGTGGGTTATAGGACGTGAAATTCTTCGAAAAGTAGTTATGATAATTATATAATATAAATAATAAAAAATAATAATTACTACAGGAAGAGATGTCACTCAGTATTTATATTTGTCATTTGACTGTCATTTCCTGACAGCCCCAGGCATGGCAAATGTTATCCAAATTTGCGAAGGAAATTAATTTATGTCATGTCTTATTTAATGTGGAAATCGTTTTGTGAGTTTTTCATTAAATATTAAAGGATACTTTGGAAAGTGACAGGCTTTCCTGTCTCACTTTTGCCTTGAGACTGAAAGGTAATAAATATTAATTGATTTGGTAAACTTGCTCAGAAAATAATGAGGGTAAAGTCATCAACTTCTCAAATGACTTCGAGATTCTCCATCTTTCTCTCAAAAAATGACACTTTAATTTTCTTGTGGGAACAATTTTATCTTGAATGGTGATCAAATAAATGGGGACATTTTGAAGGCATTATTTTTTGTGAATTGTTAAAAAATAAAGGATTTCATTCAAGGACCATTGGGAGGGGGGTTGAATTTCGGTAATATCTGTTTTTAAAAATAGTTTTTTGAAACTTATTTGAAGGGTTTTATTAAGAAAGCAGCTTTTACTTGGTACATTGTATTATTTATAAAAACTTTTCTTCGATGACCAAAACGTTATCACTGAAATTACAGTGGCTGAATAGTACAATTTTTGAATCTCATTTAATACGACTGCAGCACGTTGCTTTTGTTTTAAATGACTAATTTAATAAACTTTTTTTCAAAATATTTGAATATATAAAATATGATTCGGTAGGAAGACTCATTTTGTTGTCTACTTAACAAGGAATTACAGATACGCTGTATTTTGTTGGAATCTGACAAAAGATGTGGAACCCAAACTCCCTCACTCGAGGTTTTCCCAATTTCTTTTAAGTGATCATATATTGTTGATTTCGCTGCTCCGATGACTTTTGCAATTTCCTCAAGACTTTTTCGTGGATCTAATTTCACTTTCGACTTTAGGGCGTATGAATCTATGGTATATGGCCTACCGGAACTTGAGTCATGTTTGAGATCTATATTTTCCTTTTGAAATTTTGAAAACCATCACTGAACTTTTCACATGTCCACGGGATTAGGATAGACTGTATTAATATTTCCAGTAGCCACTGTAGAGCTATTATTCTAAATAAATTCAAAAAAACTTGCTATTCGGGAGATGGTCTCCTGTTGGTCTATTGTCAGACATTTTTTTTCAGTAAAAGATCTGGACAAATGATTTCCGATATCAATCATGTTATGTCCTTTAAATCTGTTCAAATAATCAAAAGGAAGTTATATAATAATTGATTAAAGTTTGTTTCGACATTACTTTTCGGAAAAACTAATAATAAACTTCTGTTTCAAAATATTTGAATATAACTGTTACATAAAAATCGAATTATGGGTACAAAAATATTTGGACAACAATTTTAGGTCAAAACCTGTAAATCTTCGGTCAGTGGGTGGTAAAGTTTTATATAAATCTCCATTTTAGGGTTAATGGAGATTTTTTAATAATAATATGTGTCAAAGACCATAAGAAAAAACTCATTCTATGAAGAACATAGGTTACCATGATCAAAGATATTAAACATAGAACTTATGACATAAAAATCATCTTCCTTCCTAATAATTGCAATTCAAGAAATGTTCGGAATTAACAAACATCGAATTGTGAAATATTCATTGAAAACTGAAGATCAAGTTATCGTTGGGGATACATTATCCCCAGAAATGTACGAAGACAAATTAGAAAGATGCAAATACTACAGAATGCATTCAGTGATAGATGAATGGTTTCTTGGTTGATTCAAGCGCACAGACTCGAAAGAGGTCTTTTTAATTGAAACATTAAAATATAAATAATAAAAGATCAGTTAAACCCAGGTTTAAAACCTGCAATACATACGGTTATGTGAAGAGGTTAATTCAGACACCAAGAAAATGGTTTTGTTCATGTAAGAGTCAATGACAGAAAACATTTAAAGATCCGTTAACACATCTATATAACGTAAATAAGCAATAAATATTTTTATTTAATCATTTAGGTGCATACTAATACAATTGAGAGTACGCGTAATGATCTAAAATTACGAACCAAGTCAAGAAATAGAAATGTGGAAGATATTGAAGACCAATTGTGTGAATATATCTGGAGAAAGATTTATCAAAGTAACAAATGGAAGTCTTTTTGGATTGTCCCTTAAAATTTACGGATTACAGAAATAACATTAATATCTTGGTACTATTTTATTTTAACAACTCTGTGTTACAAGCAGACTAATCATAACACAGGGTTATTTTACGATTTTATTTTATATAGGTATTTATGTTTTTAAAGTAAAATAGAACCAAATAAACTATGCTGTGCTCTCCAACCCGTTATCATTTCAAAGGGACCATCATCACGTCTTTTTGGAAAATTGATTTGTATGACATAATTACGTTCTATTTTACTTTAACAACATAAATGACCTATAGAAAATAAAATCTAAAAATAACCCTGTGTTATGATTGGTCTGCTATAAGTATAGTGAATTATTAAAACAAAATTAACCGTACTGCAACAATAGTAAACTTGGTTCAAATTTTTACTTTGCACTTCTTTTCGTAAAATCTGAGTATGATTGAATCATGAAAAATGAATGCTTTTTAAAGTTTCTTAAAATCAATGTGTTGGTAACATTAATTAAAATATGCACTATAAAGTCGTTTTTCTAATTCTAAACAATTTTAATTTGAATTTAAACGAATTTTATTAAAATATAACCTGCTTAAGCAAAATCCGTTTAAGTAGAATGTTGAGCTTAAGCAGAACAAATCTTGGTCTCATATTTCCGCCTTCCTATCTTTACTATTACTTTTTTTCTGTTAGATTATGTTTAAACAAAACAAATTTTAGTTAAAGATTTATAATTTTTAACTTCTAATAATTTTGGTTTTGTTTGTGTTTCAACTTTGTTTAGTTTTCGTTTACTTTTAATTAATTATTTATAATTTTTAAATTGTTTTTCTTAACTTTTAAATCGGTTTTCGAATTAGCAATAATCAATAAAAAGAAAATCTTGACTCTTAAAGAGAAATGTAAAATTTTATGTCAGTTGGATGCGGGTATTAAGCAAGCTGAGATAGCAAGAAAGCATAAGGTCTATTCTCATATAGTTTCATCAATAAAAAATAACAGAGAAAGAATTTGTGATGCTTTTTCAACTCGACGATTAAACACCACTTAAGTTAAAAATATCCTTTTTGAAAGCATCGATTCCAAATTACTGAACTGGTTAAAACTTAAAGGAATGAACAATGTTTCGATTTCTTCATAAATACTTTTTGAAAAAGCAGCTCACTTTCCTGAAAAATTGGAAATTAAAGATTTCAATTGTAACATTAGTTAGATTGAACCTTTCAAAAAACGCCATTCGATTACATATGGGTGTAGGTTGAATTAAATATAAAGTGAATTACCAAAAAAATTGGTTGTTCAGTTTATAAGCTCTATTGACAAAAATCAAGAATACAATATTAATATTTCAGATGCAACTAAAAGGATATCAGAGGCTTAGGAAAGAATATCATGTTGAAAAATTCATGATTGCTATCATCATACAATTTTATCGAAACAAGTAAACATTCCTGAGATTGAAGAAGAAACTGAGAATGTTCATGGTTCATCTGAAATTGCTATATTAGAACTATAGGATAAAACGAATGAAATTGAAATTAGTGATATTTTAACATCTTGAAAAATAGTTAAGGAATACTATTTTACAGAAAATTACAATGAAGTCATTTATATCAACTTACTTAACGCTGAGAACGATCTCAGAGATAGACTTTTCAAGAAAAAATTGACCCAGAGAAAAATTACGGAATATTTCAACTTGAAATAAAATTTTATTATAACATCGTATTTTATTGGTTATGTTTTATTTTAATGATTATATCGTTTATAAGCAGAACTTTTTGCTGAAACAGAATAAACTTTTGTATTCCCATTTTTGTTCTGTTTAAGAAAGTTATACTTTACACCTAATTCTGTTTTTACTCGATAGGTACGTTCCTTAATTTTTTTTTATAAAAAGGGACAGAATTTCTATTAAGAATACCAAATTTGTTGCATTTTTTGAAAAAATCGTGCAAATGGAAAAAAGCACTTTTTTCAAAGCTTATTTTGTAAAAGAAATAAAATTTGAAAATCAACAATGAAAACATTTAAATATATAGTTAATTTTAACAAAAAAATTCGAATTAAAATTGTGGCAAATAAAATTTTCAAGTGTTTTTTTAAAATAATTTGAGTGAAGAAATGGATCTGAGTCGATATAGCTGCAGCTATTTCTTTTTCTTTTAAATGACTCTTTAATCTCTAAGAAATATATTTATTTTTAGCTTTACTTTTGTAAGCATATATAGTATATTATTAAAATTTTAATAAGTAGTCGCTATTAATGTCGCTGCACTCCCATAAGACGCTCCACTAATTAAAAAATCACTCTGTAAGTCTGGATTCTAAAAAAAATTGTATCACATAAGAAATATTAAATTCATACATATTAACATAACCTTGACAAAAACCTGCAGTGATATCGAAGTGCCGCTTATTGATATTTTATAAGAGCAAATCATCTGAAAAGTCTGATGTTTTTTTGGATTAATTTTTAAATGCTTTTATTTTTAAGAAAAAAATTAAGAAAAAAGAGTTCAGCACGAACATTACAAACAGTCACTGACTTGAGTGGACAAAAATATGAGTACTTTTTTAAAATGCTTGAAAAATATTGATGAAAATTTTATAAATGATAATAATACAAATAATTACTTTACATAGTAATAATAAAATTTTCCGGGTAATGTGTATAATATCAATGATACGGAATTATTCCTTTAATCATTGCTGATTTTTGTCTCCGTCAACCATCGGTATAAATGATCGAATGTGGTTTTACATACATTGTATTAATATCTAGCAGTGTCAAGACATTTCTTTTCTTTTTATTTTTAAAATTTCATTTATACTTTTTAATTATTTTATAATAATTACAATATTTAAAATCAATAATTAAAAAATTCCCGAGGTCTGATTAGCCTCCTCATAATTCCAATGATATCTTTTAAGATGAAATCGGAATTGTGATTTTTAAGCAATAACATAACTAAACATAACATATGTCCTTAAAAGTAACTACAGTGAAACCTGCTTAAATTGAATACCATAGTGTCCTTGCTGAAAAAATCAAATTAGAGAGGTGTTCAAGTTTAACAGGTTACATAATCTGTTTACACTTTTGTTCAATTTTACAATAAAAATAGAAAAGCCTTTTTAAAAACTTGAGGCATTGCAGATTTCCCAATTATTAAAGACTTAAATTTTCCCCGGTGTAAGAACAAAGTAAGAAACGGTAATCCGCTCTTTTTCTAATTTACCTCCTTTGGCTTTTTCTCTTTTTAAGATAAGGCTTTTGTGGGGTAATCCACGTTAAAACAATCCGGTTTAGTCTAAATTCCAAATGTTACATGATTCATACCTATGTGTAATATTTGCCAAACAGTGTTTCCAGTTTTGAACAATTGTTGGGTCTAGATTTGCACTTTCACCACAGAGTACTCGAAAACATATATTATCTCTATTTCGAAAACCTTCAAGCCATCCATTTGAAGCTTTAAAATTATAGAGTGATAAACTTTTAGCCATGTTTAATGCTTTATCTTGAATGATAGGACCGGATATCGGAATATTGTGAGACCTGGCTACTGAAAACCAGTTATACATCCTTTCGTCCAATATAGCAGCATTTCCAGTTAGTCTACATAACCTTGTTTTATTTAATGACTCATTTCTGTTAATTTTATTTGTTAACTTGTCCCCTTCATTTTTCAAACTAGATGCAGTGCCTACTTGAGATTCTATATTTCTTAGCAACAGCTCGTACGGACAAACCGTTCTTCAAATCATGATGACATTTTTTTTCTCTAAAATACTTAAGTGCATAGTAAATATAATTTTAATTTAAATTTATGATGTCATTTTTAATTATTTAAACAACATTTCAAATTTTCAAAAAATTTTTTAACAGGTAATTTTAGTTCAAAAAATTTTTAAAAAGTGTTCAAATTTTAAAGTATACAGGTTTTCATGTAACACGGGTGACAATAACTTATATTTACAGTGTACGGAATTAAATGTTCAAATAAAAGAGGTGTTCAGTTAACAAAGGTGTTCATTTATGCAGCTATATAAAATTATGAAAGTATGGGACACTTTGAAACAATCAATATTTTCTTCGAAAAATGGAGGCTTTTTTTTTCAGAACTCCTCTGTAAGAGTTCAGTTTGTCAAAGCAATTTCAGAAACGACAAACAATGGAGGATGGAAAAATAAAGTAATTATAAGTATAACTGTAAATTTCAGTTAGCAGTTGAAGGATTTGCTGAACCTTTGTTGTTCACACGATTCCTTAACCTGTTGACAACTTCTTTGGAACTCTGCAAAATATTTTTATCGAGCATTATGTAAAGTATCTGAAAGAAGAGTTTTATATAAGAATACAATGATGAACGCACTCACCGCTGACGTACCATATGATGCTCTGAGGATAAAATGTATCCAAATATTCTTTCTAAAATTCTTTTTGTTTTCCTTTGAATTGTAAATGATCCAGTAACTTATAAAACACGTACCGTGAATCAACGTGGTCAACCCTAAACCCAAAATACCCCTGGCATTCTTTAGGGTATTGTTTCTAATATTCAAATTGGCTTTTATCATAACAAATTTGATTATGACGGAAATGTAGAACAAAAGACTTACAACTATCGGGATAACATAGAAAAGAAAATTCAAAATTGCAACCGCCACAGAATTTGGTAATATCACAGTGCAGTCGCCTTGAATTGGATTCAGACTGTGCCGGACAAAGGTGTTAATACCACAAACAAAAAAGAAAAACGCCGGAGCGAAGGATATACTTAAGATGAAGATTGTTACTATTCTCATGCTGGAAATTAAACGATATTTTGAAGGGAAAACGACGGCCCATGCGCGATATCCAGCCGCAATCATCCTATTTATATTCGACATAGACATAGTCAAATGAAAAATAGTCTCTTCAACTATGCAACCAACACCGTTTCCCACCGTCTCATTCCGGTGTATTTTAAAGTAATTTTGAGTTGATTTAAAAGGAATGCAAATCGCATTAATTATGAGATCAGGAATGATTATTCCAAGGATTATTCTATAAAAAGGGGATTTCCATAAGGATTTGGATAAAACTATTATTGATCCACACCACAAATTCCCAAAAACACCGAAAAAGCATATCGCAATGCCTAAAAAATATGAAATTAGAAAATCTTTCCCCTCTTCCATAATAACTGACAAAGGAAGCAGTGGTTTTAGAAGAGAAGGAATTCTCGACGATGATTGGTTGGTAGAAATGTTCGTTCCCTTTCATCAGAAAAAAGCAGCCAAAGAGAAATAAGATTAATTCTATTTGACAATCACTCCCAGGATGTCCAAACCATTGGAAGGGATACCGAATTTTGTGAATATAACCAACTGATTTCATATTGTTGTTAGGTACGTAAATTTTTTCAGGTTTTCGCTAAACAATTTTTTAGCAATGTTGATCATGCTACCCTTTTTGTCGCAAAAAAAGTGGTATAAATATTTACTTAATGAGGAAAGTACTCAGAAAATAATTAACAAATAGAATAATATTTTTGATTTCAAGTATTAGGTTACTTTAGGCACCTTACTCTTTTGTAAAAAAATACTTTAACTTGGTAGCAATGATGAATGTCAAAAAAAATTCATTTCTAAAACCATTACATTTCATCACTAAAAAGAATTAAATGAAAAAGATGTTTAGAATGTTACTCTCAAGGTACCCCGTTAAAAATATTTCTTAGACATAAAATAAACATTTCATTATTGAGAAAAGAATTCATAACAATGTTTGTTTTATTCACTTGTAATAATAATAATTTTTCTGGAGTTAAGTTCTGGAGTGAATGTGGGTAATTTGTCCTATCTGACGCCCAGGGTAGTGTACTAATCATAACAATAGCAAAAAAGACAAATATGACTTTCAATTTTTTTATTAAAAGTTTTACAGGGTGTAAATTTTACTCAAATGTATAAATCAAAATGATACTTTATTTAATTAAAGAAGAGATCAATCTACACTAGGAAATGTGCAGACGCCCTGAAGTAAAATATCGAATGTGATAACTAGTTTACCAGACCTTAATTATCAGAAATAAGCACAAAAGAAGAGAGTGGAATTTAATTTATAAAGACAAAAACGGGAAATAATATTCACGCTCTGTTTAATTAATAAAAGTGAATTTGACAATTATTTTTAAATGACGTTCTTTCTTTTTTCTTCCTGACATCATTACTCATACTTGTCGCAATCATATATTATTTTCAATTAATTATTATTATATCAATTTCCTAACGCAATATTTATTAATAACTTTACTCAAAACCTTCACCATTATCTTTATGTATTATATTTCATTATTATTATTATTATTATTATTATTATTATTATTATTATTATTATTATTATTATTATTATTATTA
>JBBMKC010215095.1:0-12684 GCA_037834085.1 Bipalium vagum | reverse complement strand
AACCGTTGAGACCTGAGAGATATTTAAGCTCCGAACTTTAACATCCTTTTTATCCATCAACTCCAGGATCTTAACAGGAGGATTATCAAATTATGGACCTTCTTGAACAAAACAGATCAATTAGTCCTAAAAAAATCGCTTCTGAGTTAAATATAAGTGATACAACCATAAGAAACCGACTGAAAGCGTTAGGATTAACATGGCATGAACTCTTCTTAGCATGTCACAATGGAAATCATCGCAGGTGACTTTCTGGTCAAGAAAAGGATCATTTCGGTTTCTTTTGAGAAGTCTTGAACAAATTTCAATTTTTCCATCTTTTTAAAGATCGAGATTTCTTTAATATTGGGATCAAAAAACTTACAAATAAATGGGAGGCAGTAATAGAAAAAGATGGGAAATATTTGGATGATTAATTGTTTAATAATGTTTTATAAATAATAAATTAAATTTAACTTCAGTCTTAGTATAGTTTTTAATTAAAAAACACAAAACTTAGTTCGTTACCTGAAATTTTGCTATAGTTCTTGAATATGAGGATTTTCGTTTGAATTATATTGATAAGTGCTTAATTCTTTTATCCCTTTAAATTTCCTTAACTTATTATTAAAAGTCCTTATTATCTTTTAAAAAAATCCAAAATATTAAATTATCTTAAAAACCTCTTCACTTATTTTTGGGTAATTTTTAAAGAGGACTCTGCTCTTATTATTTGAACTATTGTTTATTATTATTTCTACCTTTATTGTCACAAGTATTAATTATTATTCTGACTTTTCCTAGCGGCCTCCATAATTAACTCTACTCAGATGATGTCTTGGGTAAATCCAAAATTGATAGTTTAGTTATTTTGACAGATGTCACTGATCACGAAAGTTCTAACATATAAGGTCAAAATTTGTTAGTGATTTTAATAATTAAAGTCATAATTAGACTGATAAGTACACTACCATAATTCACCAATAACAAAGAAGTCTGTTAATTATTCTATTTTATCAGAACGCAAAATAGAAATCGGAAAAATATATTTTAAAAGAAAAAAAATTCTAAGTTGAATTGGTCAATGAGTAAAACTTAGATTTAGGCACTTACATAAAGATTAGATTTTATACCAGATGTCTTTTTTCCCTATATAATTATTTTATTTTTCTAAGTGATTTGAAATTACATTTTATATTTGATCTCTTATTAAAACATATTCCTAAGTGTCACTATTAATTCTAAGGACAATTCTTTCTCAATTAATTCAAAGTTGATCAATATGTTATAGTGAGATTTTAAAAAGGGAATTGGATTTTTAATTATTTTTTCTGGAGTTGAATAAATTTGTACAATTAATTTTTCATTTCGTTCTAAATTAATTTTGAAAGGACGAATAAATTTATATTTTATGAAAATTTCATATTTAAATTAATCTTTTATATATTCAAAATAATATATCATGTCAACTACCTCATTTTTTATAATTATTATAATAATAACATCTGAAAATTTAGATTCTAATATTACTCGATTTAATTCAATTTCTAAAAGATCTCAAAAAAGTGATATAATTGATATAAAAAATAAATAAAAGTAAATAAAAGATTAGATTTAAAAGAATGTTAATAAATAAGAGACATACAAAAATAATACATGAGATAATATCTATGTATATTTCTGGGAAGGATTGCAAAATAAATACAATATCTCTTGCTCAGAATGCATAATCTCTCATATTGAACTGATCTTCTGTTATTGTCTTCGGTGTAGGACTGAAAACTATTTTTCCCATTGCTCCAGTTGATCGACCATTTATTGAAAGAGGATTCGAAACATCGTTTCGTGTTTGACAATTAGCTGATTTTCGTCTAGGTACATGTTTCTTTAATTTAGTCTCTGGTTTGGATTTAGTAAATGCGAAAGTTGGCTGATAAACGTTTCTTTGTTCATAGAGCAATTTAAGTCTTTCGTCAAGTAATTTGGCAAATTCCAAAGTACTTTCATCTTTGGAAAAATTCTTTAATTTATTATTTTCACGAGTTACTTGAAAATTAACCAGACCAAGGTCATCCAATAATTGAGTCCTACTTTTGACACCAGTAGTCTAGACAACCAAAGACAACAATAATTAGTAATAATTAAGGCTCTAGATTAATAATGGTAAATCTTCAAATACCAGGAAACTTTACACTATAAACTAAAATAATATTTTTATTGAGATAATTGATAAGATATTGAAAGCTACATAAAAATAAGGAATCTTAAAATCATATCGGACACTATGGTAACTACTGTAAAGAAAATATAACAATCATTAGATAAATCGGTTAACGTATTATAGAATCTCATATCTAATTTAAAATAAAAGGTTGAAAAGGTCAACTAGTTTAATACAGTTAGACAATCTCTATGATTTACAATTTAATGATTTTTTAGGAAATTAGTGAAGGAAAAACTAAGAACATTTAATACCACGGACAGTGATTAGTAAATCATCCGATTTATGCTTGACATAGAAACATCAAACTAAAAATATAAAATGAATATAATAAAATACCTAATTTTCTGATTATAACAACCAAAAATATTTATTTCATGAAAAAAAAACGTGTTTAAGATTATTTTCACTTAATAACTTTAGAAAAATAAATAAAAGAAAAAACAGTTTAAAATACTTTCGGATAAGTACAAAATGAGAGTCATTTTAACATTCATTTGGCTTTTAAAATAAATAATTTTTTTTCTTCAAAGTTAGGAAAATGTGAAAAAAAAATTCAGATAAGAAATACATTGGACGCAGGGAAATTTTTTAGAACCAGGTACTTTATGTGATATCTAGGTTTTATAACTGACATAATTATAAAACTTGATATTGAATTCCAGTAAATCATTTAAATATTAGGTGTGTGAATAAATATCCAGAATTTTGTGAAGTAATTTAGAAAAAAAAAACTGATTTTTTGAGGAGTTCCAAGAATCGAGCCATCATAAGAACGAAATTGCTGGTCACCTAGACTTGCTTCATGGAACAGAACAGGTGGTAATCACAAGGAGCGATATCTGGGGAATACGGCAGGTGAGGTAAGATTTCCCATCCAAAGGTGTCTATATATGTAGTAACCAGTTTCGAAACATGCGGTCGAGCATTGTCATATAACAAAATATTTTATTACGCCTTTCGGTAAAATATGGCCGTTTATCATTTATTGCTTGGCTTAAATGCATCAACTAGAATTGATAGCGATCTCCTTTGATAGTTTTGTTTGGTTGCAATAACACATAGCATAGCATACCCACCAAGTTTATCTCTGAGATCATTCTCAACGTTAAGTAAGTTGATATAAATAACTTCATTGTAATTTTCTGTAAAATAGTATTCCTTAATTATTTTTAAAGCATTTAAAACATCAATTTCAATTTCATTCGTTTTATCCAATGGTTCTAATACAGCAATTTCGGATGAACCATGAATATTCTCAGTTTCTTCTTCAATCCTCATTACTTCTAAACCATTATCAATAACTAAATAATCCTCTAAATCTAGTCTTGATTCAAAAAATTTGGCTAAAACATTATCGATATCCGGATGCGCTGAGCAATTATCAACGAGCAGTAAAATTTTTCTCTTAGCATTTCTATGCCTTGTATCCCATTTCATTATTTCCTTTTTGAAAATTTCGGATGTCATCCAAGCATTTTTATTTGCATGATAATGTAGATTTTCCACGCTTTTATTTTTGAAACATCTTGATTTTAAATATTTTCCAATAATGTTAGTTGGCCTCTTTTCACCAGTAATACTAGTAAAAAGAAAAACTGTTAATCTTTCTTTTGATATTTTACCACCACTGCATTTGTTTCCTTTAAGTCTCAGTTTTATTAGGTAACATTTTATTTCTTAAGTAATAACTATAAAAAATTAATCAAAATAATAAAACCACCAATTTTCTAAAAATTAATTTTAATCAGATATTTAATATTTAATTTAATTATATTTATCAGATAACTTAAATCATATCAATAAGAAGACAATTTTAAAGAATCGGGAACGGTTAATAGAGTCAGTAAAAACAATTTTTAATATATTTCTAAATATTACCAAAACCAATAAAGCCAAATGACGTATTTTTTTTATTATAAATATAAAGTATTAAAAATAATAAATATTCCACAATTATTTTATGAATAAAAGTGGAAAACGTTACACAAATAATTATTAACCAGTAAAATATTGTTAATTTAGTAATACAAGATATTATAGATTGTAAAATGAAATATTTCCATAGTATTTGATAAATATATTTGGAAAAAATAATACGATGTTTGATATGAAATAATAAAATGTAGATGTTTGCGACAAAGAGTAAAACAGTTTCTAGGTCAAGAATATCAAAAAGATTTTGATAAGCTTTAAGAATAAAATTCTGTTCTGTTAATCTGTGATTAGTTCTTCTTGATCAATATGTTTATTATGTAATAATATGCAAATTTTCAATTTTTATATATCGTACTTATACAGTATTTATATCAGGTTGCTTGATGTCTTTAATCAAATGTCAATATATAGGTGTTTAAAGATTTAATTTATTGGGATGGCTGGACCTATTAGAAACTTTTTCAATAAAACCCCAGACGACATAATCTAAAGATTTTGAATCTGGAGTTTTTAAGGTCGCATTTTTTTATACTAAAATACTGATATGAACGGGTGTAACATCCTGTTGAAAGACATGACTTTCCAATAGCTTCAACAGTGATCATACAAGGTTCTTTTGTCGATATCACAGATCAAAAGTAATGTAATCTTTTCGCCCGATGCAAAGAAATATAGTGGCATGATATCACCCTCACTTGCAACAACGATTAACACATGAAGACTTGTAAGAGATTTTATCCGACCCACAACAAGGAAATATTTGAGATCATGCGAAAGCTACCGACAGTTCCGCCTGGTCATTTTGGCATCTAGAGTAAAACCTTCTCGCCAGAGAAAAATTTGAGACAACCAGTAGCTTCGTGCTTTAATGGGGACACCAACATTTTGCAGCGGGCAATTCTTTTCGATTTGATAGCTTCAGACAACGTCTGTCACACCTCTAATTTGCAAAAGGGTATCTGATGATCTGTTCAGCGACTCGGCGCATGGAGGTTTCACTGACGTTTTATATGACCGAAAATTTTCCAAGCGATATTTCCAGGTCGTTGCTGATTACGTTTTCGGCTTTTTGGCCTTTTTGAAACAATTCGCCTTTCTGGATCATCCGGATCTTCTCCGATGTCTTTATAGCAGAATACTTTTGTGTAATGTCATATACGGTGAACCTTGGATACCCGGGGAAATTAATAATTTCTGTGGACCACCTTTCGGCTCGGAACCCTCCCATTACTGGCGATATTTGATTAAATTCGGATGTTATTTTTTCTATTATTATGATATTCAAATAATTATGGTTTACAAAAAACGTTATATATCTTAAACGTAAATATCTTAAATTCAAATTAATTACATTTCATGTTTCTCAATAGTACAAAACATCTTATTCGGATTTTGCTAGGACTCTATAACACAAATAAATAAGAATGCGTATTAAGAAATATCTAGGTACATTTTCAAAATAATTTAAATATTTACAATAAGTTAGGGATTTCGTTGTATATTTTGTGATATTCCTGAATTTTCCATAAATTGTTGTTTCAATATCCTTTGCCAAAATCTCATTTTGAGAATTATTAAATAGAAATTAAATCTTGCTTGCAACTGAATGCCTATTATTAACTTTACTAAAATAATTTCCTTTATAAAATCTCTTCCGATTACGTGATTTTTCATCAATAAATTTCGGTACGTGCTTTGAAAAAAATTTTCAATTCTATGAGAAAAAAATTTTGATTTCATTGAAAAGATTGTATTATATGGATCATATTTGGTTTTTTAACGATCTTTCAGAGCTTATAATACACCATAAAAATAATAAATGCTTTAAAATGTATTCTTTGTAATCTTTTATTAATCCTAAATTTCAAATGAAGATTTAAAAATTAAATACAGGAAGAAAATATTGAATTTTGAAAACGAATTACTTTTGTTGACGAAATAAATAGTTTGGAATATTAAAGCAATGTTTTTTTACGAGAAAAATAATTTCTTACAGATAAATATAATTAAAGATTTTCCAATCGGTAATGAAATTTATTATTATAATTATTAATATTATTATACAAATTTCCCTCAGAGTTCAATGAGTTATTTCTCCATATTTATATCAACTATAAATAAATAATATATAAGATAATAATAGATTATATCTCTTAATTCTACTACTTTCTTTTCTATTTAAAAAATATAAGCGTATTAATTATTAATATAAAAATAATCAAAAAAATCTGGCGAAAAAGCAGACTTTATAAGAATTTATTCTTCTTTCATTTTATCAGGAAAAAGGTAAATAAATTATAATGAATGGAGAACATATGCCAGGAAACAGAATTTTTCGTCAAAATAGATTATAATGTTGTCTACTGAATTGTTTCATTTTATTGTTTCCCTAAACAATTTCAGATATTTTATATTCGGACTTCAGTAGATTTTCTATTAAAATAAGTCACTAGATTAGAAAACCTTTATATATGCTGAGTTTTATTCATGATAAATATACTCAATATTAATTCGTGATGACTTTTACGCCTTTGAATGGAGAAAAAAGAATTAATGGAATGTTAATTGAAAATTGACAAGACAAAGGAAATGGAAATAAGAACAATATTTTAGTATTTCAGTTGTCAATGGCATTTTATTATAAATGGCAAATATCGGTTCAATTCATAACTTTTTTACATAATACATAATTACAACCGGTGAATTTTATGTTTTTAAATTGTCCATTCCATCAGTGCTCAAATCAGTTTATGAATATATTAAATTTTAAAACAAATAAAGATAAAGATTAATACTCCAAGAAGTAATCTAAGAACTTACCAGTTTATCAATGTCCACGTTTCCCAATATTCGAGGATCATCTGACAGCATATCATAAGTGGAACTTTGGGGAATTATCATATTACGATACTTTTTATTGGCAATGTTAGTCCTAGTATTTTAAAATTAAGTTCAATAAAAAATCTACAATTTTTTTATAAGAAACTAAGCGCTTAGAAGCAGAATGTAGTTATAAAATAATGATTCTGTGTGTTTACCTAAATAGTTCATTTGTTATGAATACAGTTTCATCGCATTATCATTCATTTTAACTTTTTATCCTTTATAAGACCAAATGATTTTAGAAACAGAAAATTCTTTTGGAAACCTTTCATAATAAATATAAATAATATATTCACAAATAAAAGATCTGAACATTTTTTAATTTTTAAGACCAAAGCAAAACTACTACAATTATATATAAGAGATTATTGAAGCAATTTTATTTAAAATTAAAATAATACAACAGAAAAAATATTTTTAAATTCTGATCACTTAAAGGTTATTATTATTTTAAATGTTACTTAACTACCTATAACAATGAACTGTTACTACGAAGTCCGGAAATATTGAGGTTGAACAAATAGAGTTCTAAATTTTGAATTAGAAATTTAGAACTAAAAAAATAAGACTGAAAATCATACTACTACTAGTACTACTAATGATGATATTAGGGTTTACATGAAGTCTTTACTCTTTTTCGTGAATAATTTTTAAAACAATGTAGCATGGAAAAAAATTATTTATGTACAAAATATGAACATTCAGAATTAGAAATTAATTGCCAATGCTTTGAAAACGAAAAAATGACGCGTCAAAAGAAGTTTGAGTTCTTTTTTGATTTTAAGATCGCATTTATTGCATCAATGATTTGAGGACGCCCTTTAAAATAATTTAATCAAATAGACATTACGATAATTTGTTGGGATACTATTTCACGACTTTATTATATATATATCATTTTAAAATTTAATATTGAAAAGGGTAGACTTATTAAAACCCTAATAACTAATTGATAATAAAATAATAAATAAAAATATTTCTAGTAATTCTTATAAATATAGGACATTTTTTTCTAAGTTTTTATTTTTTGTACCAATAGATTACTTATTTCACAATTAATATAAATCAAAATTTATAGGGAGTTCCAAAAAAAATTGAGACATATATTTGATATTCATATATACTATTTGAATATTCACAAACAATTACCGTCGGCTCGGTAATATTTCTTGCACTCTTTCAAAATCATGTCATTTACTTGTTTATTTAATTTTCTAGCAATTTCATTAGTAAAGATTAAATTAATTGGCAATATAATTATTAATGTTTTGAATCCCCGAGAGACTTGTCAATTTAACTGATTTATTTGAATTCTAGGTTAATTTTTCTGTATTAATAAAATATATGATAAAAGTAAATAAAATAAACGAAAATTTAATTAAAATTTTAATGATTTATCACTGTTTAATATTGAGAAAATTATTAATTAAGTTGTTCAATCGTTTCTTTCATTTATGATGAGAACTCGGGATTAAGTTAATTGGTATTCAAAAAAATCTGAGCTATTCTCTCTTTAATGTATATTATTGTTCCAGTCGAAAATCAAGAAAAATAAATTAATCAATTCTATGAGCTTCTTACATTACTATGAAAGTTCAGTATCAGCTGAAAACTTTCTCAATGTATGTCTCTTAATTTGAACATAGGAGGAAATTATTGAAATAAAAATTTTCCAGAACAAGTTCGTTGAAGTAATATAAAGTATATAAACTAATAGAAATATAAAGGGTTACTAAGAAAACACCAATAATTTTATTTTAATATTAAAAGTTAAAATAAAAAATTAATCGGGTCAGTTTTCTTCGTAGATTGTTTTAAATTGCCTTTATCACTGGTAAAATGATTATATATTTTTGATTGTCAAGTTTCAAACCGAGAATTGTTTTTTAAAACAATAAAATAATTATTTGTTCAAAAAATCTTTTGTTCTGTAATATAAAGTATACTTTAGAATTCATTGATAATTTCATCTGCCATATTTAATGATTAATGATTTAAACAAAATTAAATGTTTTTCTATTTTACAATTTGGAAACAAAATAAAAAAAGCTTATTCCGAATTTAAGATTCTGAAAGTAATCATTTAGGATTATGAATATAGGGAAATAAGTAATAATAAGTTGAGTTTATAGAAAATGGATATCAAACTTTAATGAGAATAAAAATTTTCGTAACAAAAATTAATGTAAATATATTTTAGAGATAATATTGAAGAAAAAATAAAATTAAATAAAAAAGGTTAAAATAAATTAATATTTCAAAAATACCTATATCTAATATGACCATAAATAAAATTTAGTTTCAAAAGAAGATGCAGACAATGACAAAATTTTAAATGAAAAATAATTGAAATTTTCTTTTAAAAATAAGAACGTCTTCAGTAAAATGAAATGGTGAACCAAATATGAAGAAAAATAAAAATAGAAAACAGAATGATTTTAATATATTTTTGTGACCTAATCAAAATTTGTTAATTATGTCGTTAGAATAGAGAAATATAATTAAAATTATAAGAATATGAATATAAGCGATTTTCACAAGATTAAATATTTAATCACGTACTGAAAGAAAATTAAATCACGATTATTTTATCAGAACATATAAAATAATTAATCAATATAAATAAAAATTTTTTCCGATTATTAATTAATAATAAAAATAAAATATGCCTGACAAAAGAATTAACTTTAACAATGTAATAAGAAAGGTTAATGAGTGGTTGATAATAAAACGATGATTTGAAATTATAATTGTTTCTTAGGCTTTGGAAAACTAATTAAATGGTGTGTTACACTTAGATTTCATCCAAGGTCCATCACAAGAAAATGATTTATTAGAATCCTTAATTTTATGCAATTTGTGGATAGTAACAACTATCAACATAAAATGTCATGGCAATGTATGCATATAGATGCATGTATGTGTTTGATGATTTGTTTGTGTGAGAGACTGTGTATTGGTGTTTTCCATATGTACATAACAACACGCACGTACACACGAGCACACACACGGTCATCTCAGCTTCAAAATATATTACTAGAGTCATTGTTATTCAACAAAATAATTAGTAACGGAAAAAACTGACCAACATAGAATTTAACTGTTCTTTCATATTTCTAAAAAAGATCAAATTTTTTAAAAATTTTTTCTTTTTGGAAATAATCAATAACAAAAAATTACAATGAAATTAAATTCAGTAAGGAAATTAAATTGATTTAAAGAACAAAATTTTAAGAGTTTTAATTATCATGACTCTGAATACAGTAAATATTTTAGAAAAACCTTTAGAAGTGTATATTTTGAAAAAGTCGACTTTATAATTATAATAAAGAACACCGTAAAGACATAATATAACCCGAAGATTAGAGTACAAAAAGTTGAAAATCTAAGATAATTTTTTAGATTAGCATGGGAACAGAAATATTTTTAAAAGTTATAAAAGTTTAGCATCAATTTTAATTAAGAAAGTATAAAGAACAAACAATTTAAGTTCAGAAAAAATGACAGCTGTTAATGTAAAGGTACTTCATTAATTGCAAGTACTTATTCTGATTGTGTCAAGATCGGTTCTTTTGTTTTTAGATCTGATACACAATAATTCATCTTATTTCGTTTAATAAATATAAAATAACGTAAACCTTTCAAAAAATTGAATTTTTAAAAGACAAAAATTATTTTATTCATTCACTTTCATGTATTTTTTAAAAACTAATTTGAGCTGTGAGAACAATAAACAAATTCAAAAGTTTTTTTATCGATTTTAAAATAAAAATATCTTTTAAAATAAGAATTTAAGATAACTTTTAATATTAATAAAATCTTTGACTTAATATTTCGCGGTATTATTAAGTGATCAATTCTGCTAAAAAAAGGAAAAATCAAAAATGCAAAAAGTTGATGTTTAACCAGATTGATCAATTTCTTATACAATTGTACAATCTTGATTATTTATAAAAAAAATTATCGTTTTGTTAAGTCTGGTGAAACTTTTATGACCTGGAAGGAATAATAGAAAAATTCAAAAATTCCGGTATTATTAAAATTAATAATATTAGTTAATTATAATATTAATAGAAAAAATTTCAAATAGCCTATTTTTATAAATTTCTATCTTGATACTTAAAATATTGAAGAATATCAACAAATATACTAAAAAGAACGAGAAAATATTAATTCCAAAATTTTTTAAATTGATTGCATTGCTTTTAAATTGATCTTATAAATTGAAAAATATCCAAATAAAAGTGTAATATATACATATTTTTTGATGGGTCATTCGATATTAAATCGATTTTAAAATAATTATGATTAATTATTATTGATTCTTAGAAATAGAAATAAAGACAGGCGGTGAGAGTGACAATCAGAAAAGTAAAAACTCAAAATTAAGTCAATAGGTGCATTTAATCTAATTTTGTGAAAAACCCAAGATCAAATTTCAAACCTTGACGACTGAAATCGATATCTGTAATGAGATTGAAGATCATAATTGTTTTACTTATAAATTCACTAAATGAGAACGGAATTACCTTTGCTTGTTAGACGGAGGTAAAATGGAAGCTGTGTGCAGCCCAATGACATGAGAATTTATCATTTGTTTTGAGGCGTCATTTAACTCAATAGATGTACAACGGTATTTGTCTAGTTCAGGATTTTGATTGCGCCAAAACTGCACTTGGTAATTAAGTGATTTTTCAACAGGATCTGACTTGATAGAATATGAATCTGGAATAATAAAGTTACTGACTGTCTCAGTAACAATTTTTGAATCTGACTGATCTGAGAAGCATTTATAAGACTTATTTTCATTTCGATATTGCACAATATAATTTTCAATATTATTATGAAATTGAAATTTAAAATTATTGACTTTATTAGGTCTAATTCCAAAAGGTAGACGCAAATTGTTATTTACTTTAAACTTTGATTTGCTATTTATAGGTTTTGGTAATGGTGAATTACAGATATTTACATTTACGTTAGAATTCCAACCAGAAAAATCAAAATCCTTATTTGATATTATATCAGCAGGTTCAATCTAGATAAAAATGTTAATCATATAAAAAATATTACGAAAAAAATACATTTAATAATTTCAAAACAATATCTTTTTCATTTGAATTTTTTACAAAAATCATTTCAAATGTTTAAAATAGTTATAAGTTAACTTTTACTCCATTAAATCAGTTAAACAAACTAAGTTAACAATTTCAAAAATGAATTATTTAAAAACATAAAATTAAATATTAATTCATTCTCAATAAAATTAATTTTTTAATATATAATATATATAATATAAGAAATTAAGAGTTTGATTGAAAGACTATCACAAAAGAAAAGAATTTATTTCCCAATACACATTACTTTGCATTTGGTAATTTCAGCAAACCACTTTCCCGCAAACCACCCTTGGACCTGTCGTCGTCGTAGTGCTTCGACAGATTTCGAGGATTATTTACCGTTCTCGTACCCCCAAAGTGAGGTTTGTTTTAATTTGTTAATTTAATCGATTGTAACTATGGACAAAGTTAAATTTTTAAAAATTTTATAAGATTTAAAATAAATATTAAATCAGTTTTTAGTTCTCATTTTTAGTGATTTCTATTTATTTCTTAAATTTTAATATCATTATAATTTTTTAGTTTAGTTACAATATTATAAAA
>JBBMKC010215084.1:0-11084 GCA_037834085.1 Bipalium vagum | reverse complement strand
TATCCTTTGACTTCGTCTTGATAATCGACACGATTACAATATGAACGACTTACATCAAGTTGATCGACTCCCTCGAGGGACAGGGACCACAAGACATGGGAAAGGAACGCCAGCAAGAAGAACCTAAGAAGTTGGACGAAAAGGGACTCCTTCTTCCGATAGACAATCATTTCATTTTTCTCTGTTAAATGAACGCTTCATTATTGAATTTTATCAATTATCATTTTTTTTGTTGACTTTATCGAAGATTTACTGATTTTTATTTATTCCATTTATAAATAATATTATTAGTTTTTTATTTATTCTTATTCGATATTATAGGGTATTAATTCATGCTATTTATTTTAATATTATTGTCATTATTATTTCGGAATACCGAAAAAAGCATTTATTGAGAACTCAGTTCTTCCGAAGCTGGTTTCGATCCTGGAGCGACACGAGGTAAACCAGAACAAGTACACGTTTCGTCCAATACAGCCTGCAAGGACGACAAGAACGTGTCCCGAAAAGGAAAATATTCCATCCCCAATTTTCATGACGCCGACGCCTAGGAAAAAGGCAAGATCATCGAGGACGAGCTGGATGATGTTTACAAAGTTATATTTTTTTATAGTTTTCTCAGAACAAGATGTTCCCCACAAAAGGAGGACTAAAATAACATTTTGATTTATATTTTCGTGTTCCATTTAGTAAAAAAGTATTTGAACTTTTCCATGCTCCCATTAAAACAAAGAATTCAATTTTCATCTTTTCTCTTTTCCAATTTCTCCTAGTTCTATCTCTGCAATTTTCTTGTTATATGTTATCGTTAAAGTTAATTTTCAATTTCTTATTAGATATCTTTTTAGTAATACTCAACCAATAAAAACTATCCAATAAAAATGGCGCTATTATAATTTACCTTAGCCTATTTTGCTGAACTTCGTTTTCTTTCCCTTTTATCCTTTGACTTCGTCTTGATAATCGACACGATTACAATATGAACGACTTACATCAAGTTGATCGACTCCCTCGAGAGACAGGGACCACAAGACATGGGAAAGGAACGCCGTCAAAATTTTTTGAAGTACATTAATTTAATGATTACACATGACAAGATTTCATTCAGCTGTCCAGGAGTTGGGTCGTTTTTAAGCAAAACAGACTAACGGTTCGAGGATCTGAATTTTTTTACGAAAGATTGCTTCGCATTTAATTTTTTTTTATCTTGTTTTTTAATTAGCTTTTAGTTACAAGTTTATTCAACTATTCGTTATTATTAATATTTTATTCGGATAATTAAGTTGTGATCATTTACTTTATCATTGACACCTTGACAATTGATATCATTGAATCAAATTTCTATACAAACTATGAATAATTTAACATTTTATAATTAAAATTATTATTATTAAGTTCGACATTACTATGAATTGATTACATTTCTTCAGATACGGGAATATGATTATATGAAATAGCATTATGTAAACCATGTCAAAATCAAAACCGAAATAAAAAAATCTGTAGGACGTCAGGCTTTTTATGTATTAAGTTTTAAAGGTTTGACATATATGTTTGTTTATCAATCAATAAATCTTTGTCACTACCCATTTTTATTTATCGATGCACATTTCTTCTGCAGTTTTTCTTGCGCTTTCATAATATCTCAACTAATTCATATTATTTTTATCTTTATAATTGATTTATAACATGGATGAAGAATTGTAATTCGAGGAGTTATTAGATAATGGTGGAAAATAGGCCTTGGGTCATACTAATTTTGTTCTGCGAAAGGCGAATGTACAATGACCAAATCAACAGTACAATTTCGGCTCCGGCGTTTCAAACAATGCAACACCACAATTTAAGATGACCTCAGGTCCGGATTATTCTGAAACCGTGCGCCAAGCTGTCGAGGCATCTCAGTAAACGAATACCCGTAGACTTTCGATCGAGCTTGGCTGTTCTCAAAAAGAGCACCCAGAAAACTTGTCGAACTCGAGAAGGTCAACAGACGTAGGTCCTCCAAGAGTTGACCCCTCAGCAAGCACAGAGACTGGTGAAGATCTGCAAACAGCTACTGGATTTGTGGTGAGCGAACGAACAATCAGACTGACTGTGACCTGTGATAAAAAGTGGATCTTCTTTCGTATTCCTGACGCCTTAAATAAGTTTTTGGACCCCGGTGAACTCCGACAACTCGTGGTTATACATTGACGCTTTGAACACAAGATTATGTTGTATCTGGTGGGATTTTGAGATTCCAATTTATTTTGAATTTGTTGAATCGTGCCATTAATTCAGACCTCTACTCTCAACAATTTAAAAGGATGCAGGCAGCTGTGACTCGAAAGTATCTGAGTCAGGTCCATCGAAGCGAGTTCTCCTGCAGCAATATAATGCCTCGCTCACACCGCTCGTTTAACCCAACAAAAACATCAAGAGCTTGATGGGATCGAATCGGTTGAGCAGCCTGCATACTGGCTAGACATTGCACCTTTCAGGTCAATGACTCACTTTCTTCGTTTCAGAACCTGTGGCAGACGTCAAAGCTAAGGTAAGCGGATTGGCCAAAAGATGGTAAAAATGAATAAATCACAATGGATTATATTTCGAATATTAAATTTGATTTCTTTTTTGGTACAGGCTATTCATATTCTGTTGATAAAGATCTTTAAAACTTATGACTCACATTAGTATTTATCGATTTTTAAAGTTTTTTTATTTTAATTTTTCGGCTTAATAATTATTATCAAGTAAATCATTACTGTTTTCCATTAGTTATCATGATTTTATCAGTTAAATATAGTAGAGTTGATCAAATCGTGCAAGCAGTCAGAAGTTGACGTTACATTTGCGAATCATGGACCTATTGTGTGTACGATTCTATGAAATGTTGACAAAATCTTAAACGATAGTAAAAAATGTGGTAAATATTATTGATTTTTTGATTTCTAAGTTGAAATAAAAAAAATATTTAATGTTATTTACTTGATTTTATGGGATTATCATAGAACCTAACAACATAAAAAGATATCTTGTTTAGATTAATATTTAAATATTAACAATTCGAATAAACATTTTTTCTGCTGCATTTATTTTATTTAATCTTTTTTGGTTTTTTGCATATAAATTATAACATATTTCTATAATTTTTCGATAAATTTCTGTATTTTTTCCTGACTAATTATTTTTAGTGTTTTTTTAAAAATAAATGTTTTAATTTTTTTCAATTCCCTTTTTGCATTCAAGTGTTTCATATAAGATTCAGTTAAATTATTAATAATTTCAAAACCTAACATTCGTTAGCATAAATTCAATATTCCTTATCAAACCTTAGAAATGTTCCTTTTTGAATTTCAATTTTTATTTTAAAGATCATATCATTATTTTAAGACACCTAATTTTTAAAATTAAACCAATTTTAGGTCGTGTAATTTTTTTATCAAAATTTCTAGTTAACTGGTAATTAAAAAATTAAATATTATTAATGATTAATTAAAGACTTAAATATGATTGGTTGAATAATTTTGATCATTTAAGCTTCTTTAATGCCTTATTTACATTATAGAACTATGGTGTTTCTTTTTTAAATAAACAGATGAAGATTTTATATTTTAAAGTAACATTTTATTGAATAAACATATTTGATTTCGGGATATGAATTAAATATTTTTAAAACATTTTGTAACATAACCAATAGATTGACAAGAAAATTATCTGATGAAATTAAATAGAAAAATAAAAATAGGTTAATTAAAACTAGGCACTGAATCAGAAATTTTTAAATATGAACACTTTAAATATTTTACTTCTCTTTTGCCTTGGTAATAACTAATCTATACACTATTAAGTAGAGCATAAACTTATCTGATGACTTCTCCATCTTTCTTTATAACAAGAAGATTTCCAACACTTTAAAATAATTAAAGTGTATAAGCAAAAGAAATTCATCACAAAAAATTAAATTATCGTAATAATTTTAAATCCAACATTTTCTAATTACAATTATATTAAACCTCATAATTAATTTATATCTTTAAAATCTTCTTTTTATTTATTTATTTTACTTTACCCCTCACAGGGACTAAACGGTAGTCTCAAAATTTTTTGATTAAAAATAAAACTTCCATTTTTAATTAATTTTTACAATAACAATAAACTTTTAAAAAACATCTCTCAAGTTCTAACTCAAGGGACTATGCAAATAGAACAGATTTTAAGAATAGTAATTTATTGATAAAAATTCTGTCAAACTATAAAATTCATAAAAAAAATACATTTTCATTTTAGCAAGTTTTTAATAAATTAATTTCATATATTGCGATTTTAAAGGTTGTCTTCATTTTATATGCTCTTGGCATAATTTCAAAAATCGTGACGATTACCAAATGAGAAATAAACCGGGTTTTCAATACGAAATATAAATATGGAAAATTATCAACTTCAGCACTTAAAAAGGAGGATAAGGTAAAAATATTAATAATATCATTGTTAAGTTTGAGAGTGAGGGTGTGTATAACTTATCTCTTTCTGACTCCTTAAGGAAGTGTACTGATCACAAAATAAATAAAACGATTTTAAAATTTTTATTTATAATACACTTTACAACTTTAATTTGGGTTTTTACCTATACCACTTATGGGTATTAATCTTGGATTTTAACGCTCTTATGGTGTATTATGTAGGTCGTAGATTTTAATATTAAAAAAATTTTTCTTTTTTATTTTCTTTTCACCTCATTTCAGGTACTACCCACTGCTTTCCTCAGGTTTTCTTTATTATTTATTTATTTTAATTTATTATTTTTTTTATAATCCTGTTTGTCGTCCTCTTGCCACTTTGATCCTGCTACACGGTCTTGTTGACATGCTTTTAGGTTAAATTATTTTATTCTTTTTATTATTATTTATTATTATTACTATTAATTTATATTTTAAAAAATTAATTAAACGGAATCACTAAATCACTAATACAATATTTGATGACAAATTAAAATGTTCAGATACAATTAAAATGTCTAAATAAAAAAAATCAGATTTAAATGTTTGATGAAAGAAAGTTGTAACATTTAATTATGATACTGCCATTCCTTTTTAATGACACTGTGATCCTGCTCAATTCTTCATCTTTTCCTCTTTTTGGTTGACGATTCCCACATTATTATAGACTCCTACCTTCTTTACCCTAACACATTATGGTAGAAAATTGTTGACTTTATTTTGAAAATTAGTTGCCAAAGTAATATTAATGTATATAATCAATTTTTGCATAAATCTTGTGTTTTTGGGTGTTAGGAATTTTGTTCAGAGCTCAAATAGACCCGAGCAACTTTCAAAGGAGCCCGAACCGAAGTCGCCTTAGGACAACAATTTTAAACATTTACTTTTCTTTTCAATTTATAGTTTTATATTTTTATTATTTATTATTTTATTCTATTTTGATTAGATCCTTAAGTTATTTTTATTGACATTGTTATTTACGTAAGAGTAACGAGAAGCATTTAGACATTTTTGAAGCACATTGTGATACATGACTGTAGAGAATCGTAATCATTAAAGACTTTGTTATACATTCGATAACGTTGATATTTTGTGATTTAACTTGAGACAATTATTGATTTGATCATCGCTGTTGTGTTGTTCATCAATTCAATAATGCTTTAGTCTCTTAAATTTGTGTTTGGAACTCGACCATTACATTTTGGAGTCAGATAATAACTAATTATTTGACATTAATCACAAGATTAAGATTAATCATAATATTTAAATAAAAAAGAATTTATATTTTTCAAAAATATCAGCAATTATATAACTTTAAAAGAAGTCATTCATTTTTAATATTTACAGCTCCTCCTCTGGAAGCAATAATTTGGTTGATAGTACAAGATTTTCTGCTGGAGATAAGTAATTCTTTAGTAGACAAAAATTCGGCTTGTAGCACGGAGCACAAATCAAGTTTGTTGCACATGATTTTTGGCAACGTTTACTTAAAAAATGAAAAAATTCGATATCATTAACATTAATTCTCGAGATTGTGTCGGCTGGTTGGTAACAATGATTGCTTTATCTTTTACGGTTAACTTTTAAAGTTTTCTTAAAATCAAATAAAAATAGCTGTTTAAAGCATCTAACTCATTTGATGAAAATTGATAAAATTAAAAAATCAATTTTTTATGGTTGAGAGTTAGTAGATAAATAACTTTTAAATTGTGTAAATAGATCGTTAAACAGTTGTGATTGTAATAAAAATATTTTTACAAACACAATGGTAGTTTTTGTTAATTGAAGTAATTTTTATGTAATGATTATTGTGTAGATGATTAGTTTATCTGAGTTTCATTTCCGTCAGGAAGAGCTACTTCTTTACCTATAAATATTGTGCAATATTTTAGTGAGTCTGACAAGCTGATGTTTGATAAATCATTTTTTATAAAATAAGATTAAAATGATTAAAGTGAATAGAATCATAGAATCAAAAAGACTGAAGATTCTGTTCAACAAGTATTAAATATAAATTAAAGACATCAATCAAAGAATTCTTTTATAAAAAAATACGTTAAAATGGTAGATTTGATCGAGTTGATCAAATTAATCAGTACCAGAATTCAATTTTATGGAATTAAAGACTAAAGATATATAATTGAAGATCAACAGAATTCGTTGATTTTTCGCAGATTTTTATAAATTGTTTAGGCAAGGACACAGTGATATTACCATGATTGATTATTACCACTTTATTGAGCGGTTGAAACTGTCAAGTAATACATGAATGAAAACACACAAATAAACCTGTTATGTTCATATTATAATGATTATATTAATAGGCAAAAATAAATAATGATAATAATAAAAATATATCAAAACGAAAATGATAATTAATAAAAGAAAATTTTTTCTTTTGTTAATTAATTTCCCTTCTGATTGAGTGGATTATTTTTCCTCCAGCAGAAGAGGATTATTTTTTCCAAAAAATGCTTTTTGATTGAAAATTTTCTCAACAAGTTTTTCATTTATTTTCTTTTTTTCCTAATAGAGATTAACAGTAATATATAGGTACTTTCTGTTGCCTTGATTAAAGTTTTTTGTTTGAATTGATGCGAGGCCGCTCTGGGAGCTCATATTGGCCGCTTGCAACCATATAAAGAGATCGTAGAGCAATTTAAAAAAATAATTTAAAAGTTAAGGAAAAAATTAATTTGTAAGAACGTTTGGTAAAAAATTTAGTTAGAAAATTTGGTTCCATTTATTATCAATGAAATATGATTTTCCGTGAATTTTATGTCAACCGGACTCCTTCGAGCTCAATCAACCATGACTAACCCGAGATAGATCTCGTGGACATTCAAGGAGCCTGGGATCTATTCGGCGAACCTATTATCACTTTGCTGTTGTTTGAATCTAATTTTTTGTAATTTTAATTTATTTTAATTGATTTTACTCTGAAATTTATCATTGATTTTAATTATTACATTAATCACATTTTTATTGAAGTACTTGATAAATTACAGTATTCGTGCTAGTTTTTTTACATTAAATATTTTTTTTAAATTTGATAAAAGTGTATTAAATTTCTTGAGAAAGAAAAAAACATCAACAAACATCATTGGTCAATTGGTCAATAAATAAAACTTTTGACCACTCAAGATAATTAAATATCAGATCGTGGTATATTTTTTTCATTTTTAATTATTTTAAAATTTATTTATTTAATTTAATTATATCGATTTACCTAAAATTCAATATTATTATACTGTATATGATTTAACTTTTCCAATGTTAGCTTAATTTTTATTTTAAATTATTCAATATTGATTAATTGCTTAAGATTTTCTTATTTTACCAAATCCTTTTTATCATTAAACTTTTAGTTTAAAATTAAGAATTTAACTATTGATATGAACAAAATTGATAAAAATCAATTAATCAAATTTATCCCGATATTCTTGATTTGAGAAAATTCATAAGATGATTTATCCGAATCAAAGTCGGAGGTTATACCTAAGAAAATCTCCTAAATGTGACAGACCATCAACTGCGAATAGTAACGGTTTCCACACCGTAACCGAATAAAATCCACAGTAAAGATTTGATGAAATTAGTGAACAATTGAAGTTTGATTAGGAAAAAAATCGGCGAAGTGTAAAGATCTGTAAAATAATCAAAGCAAGAACAATAAAACCTCACGATGTTATAACAAAGACAACAGTATTCGTTTAACAATCAAGAGAATCCTCCTTTCAAGATCATCATATGAAGACGTTCTGGATTGTATCATAACTGATGAAGTTTACTATAAAATTGGCAGACCCAGAACGAGATAAAGCAATACAGTGTTCGGTGCTCAGCTAGAAATATCATTTGTTTCACGCTAATGACTCATAGTGCGTTACAATAACACTTCACTTGTCTGAGAAAGAAGTTTTTTTTAATGGAAAAATGAAGTCATACTCCTCCAAAAAACTATAAATTTCATTATATATCAACCTCAAGACAGAATAAGACCATCACACCTCTGACTACAACCAGTTCCGTTCAATGCAACATTTCTTAGTCGGAAAAATTTTCGGTTTTTATGAAGTTTTTAATATTGGCAATATCTAGGTTTTTAATAAATCAATTTTTTTAAATAGAGAATTAGATTTTCCACTTGTGATATCGATAACTTTATTGAGTACTAATATCCAAAAGTTAATTCTGAATAAATTGTTCTTTCTAAGATTAATAAAAAAACTAATGTTCTTCAGTAAAACAGATAAAACTAAAAATATCATTACGTCTTTTAAAGTCAAGTATGGTTAAGTTATTTTGTTGATATGTTAAATTTTAGAATAATTTTTCCCTAAATAAAAGTACACAAATTCTTCCATTTTATCCTTTATTCGGTAATAAAAAATAAAATAAATTATAATAAAATAAATAAATAAAATAAATTTATAAAACAAAATAACTAAACCATACTTGACTTTCCTGGTGTTCTCTTTATGTATGAATTATAAAAATTAATTGGAAGAAGCTACACAATTTTAAAAAACAAAGTAATTTAGATGTAAATAAACAAAATCTTTATTCTTAACTTATTCGATTTCTTCACTTTATGTTTATATAAAATTAATGTAATTTTTTTATGTCTAATAACTAAAATATTTTAAAAATCAAATTCTTTTAAATTAGTATGATATATTGTTTTAAAAAAATTTCATCAAAGAATTATAAAATTTAATCATTAAAAATTAAATAAAATTTTTTAGAACTATTTGGATGATATTTATCTGACAAACTAAGACGAAAAATGTAAGAACATTAAAATAAAAAGAATCTGAAAATTTTAATTAAACAACAGCAGAAATGGGAAATTATATTCATTTTCTGCGTAATTAAATTATTTAAAATTTGTGAATGTAATAATTTACTTTATTAATTTATTGATTCCAAGAGCTATAATAAAATCAAATTCAAAATCTTTTGAGGCTTTTTTTAGTTTTTATAAACTATTTTGTGATAAGTCTTTAAATTTTAAATATTAGTTGTTTATTATTATTTATTATTTAAATTATTAAAGTTTTTGAAAAAGAGTTATTATTATTATTTTAACTATCTATTTATACTATAGTTGTGGTATAATAATAATAATGGAAAATCTAAATAATCACGGAATAATGATCATGGGAGATAATAATCTTTCCTAGGGAAAGTAATTAAAGACTAGAAAATATCAGCCTCGGCGTCGAGGTTCAGAGCAAGTAATTACTCCCCCTTGTGGGAGATAATAATTGTTCCTATCTCTTTGTGAGACAGGGAAAGTAATTAAAGGCTATTGATGGAGATAGCCCTCTCAGAGCGTATGCATTGGTGATAGTAGCCCAATCCCTGAGACTATATTCCGATCAATTTGCCCAAACGTCAAATTAGGAGAACTCTACGAATTCAGGACGACTACAAGACGACTACAAGACGACTCAGGTATATCAGGTTTTCCGTTGATATGACAACTCAGAAAGATTTCACAAGGGTCCCATTGAGCTTCGGAGCCCCTAGGAGACCTGAGAAGGACCTATAGAGTGACCCAGTAACATTGAAAAATAGCTTTCACATTATTTTAAAATAGTTATGAATTAAATGAACGACTTTCTCTATCATTGAAAAAAACAAACATAACGGCTATGAAAATGAAAAAATGAATAAAAAAATAACTGAACAAAAATTACAAAACATTATCGAAATAGGGAAACCTAAATATATAACTTTTAATGGGGAAAAATATTATTTGTCTAAAAAGATAATTAACGACATAAAAAATAAAATTGAGGTTCAAGCAGATGAAGAAAAATCAGGTGGAGTTTTACCTTTAATTCCAATATTAGGCACTATATTTGCAAGTTTAGGAGCAGCTGGTGGTTTTGTATCGGGAGTAGCAACTACAGTTCAAAAATCAAAAGCAGCTGAAAAAACTGATTTAGAGAAAAAAAATTACAAATGGAAATTGAAAAACTTAAACCTAAAGATGAACAAATATCTGGAGCTGGCCTTTACTTCGATCCTTATTCCCGAAAAGGATTAAAAGATACAATTTGTAATTCTTCTGAATATAAAAAATTAAAAAAATCTGAAAGAAAGAATTAAAGGAATTATTACAAAAATTATGTAAAAATAAAATTAAAATAATTAAACAAGGAAATGGTCTATATTTTGATCCTTATGTGAAAAATAATTAAGAATACACACCGAAGGTGCTAGAGCTGACATAAAAATTTTCTAAAAATGGATGAATGCGATTGTGAATCTTTTGAGAGATGGAAATATAAATTTTACAACTTATGAAATTTTGGTTATTTTACTAGAGATTGAAGATTAATTTTTATTTTTATTTTTAAAAAATATGACACAAAACTTATTATAATTTTTTTATAAATATGGAATTAATTCAACATCAAATTTATTTAATAGATTTTGCTGAGGACTTAGAAATGCCCTTTAAAGTTTTAATGCGGGATAAACTAACTGAAAAATATCTAGAAAAAGAAATTCCATTAATTATTAATTATCAAAATACAAATCAAAAAGGAATTCATTGGGTTGGATATTATAAAAATTTTTACTTTGATT
>JBBMKC010215074.1:0-12690 GCA_037834085.1 Bipalium vagum | reverse complement strand
AGAAATATTAATAATAATAATAATAATAATAATAATAATAATAAACAATAATAAATAATAATAATAGTAATAATAATTATAATAAAATAATAATTATTATTATTTTGCTTGTGACTACATAATTGGGACAGTCGCTTTAAGGAAAATGAACCAAATTCTTGTCGACATGTCGACTTCCGATTGATAAATAATATTGGTATTCATTCGTTTTATACATGCATTTTGTGGATTTTATCAACTATTAACCACAAGTCCATTATTGTAATCTACAAATTAAAATCTGGTCTGCCATGTTTAATTGTTCTGGAAATTGTATTTCATGATTCATTGAAAATTGCTTTGGAGTAACAGAAAATGTAAATAAATTCTTTGCAGACAAGATTCCACAATTAGATGTGGCATCGTTTTTCTCGTTCAACAAGCCACACTGATGGAACAGTTTTACATTTCATATTATGATGATGTGATTTTTGATGAAAAAAGACAATTTTCAGAAGATGGTACAGATGAAAATAAAAAATGTACCTTTTATATTTCATAAAAATTAAATAACAAAATATAATAGTAATTGTAATAATAACAATAATATTAATATTAATAATAATATTAATATTAATAATAATAAAATAGTAAAATAATATTATTAATAAAAATATAGCAATAACCATAAAAATATTAACAGAATAAAATAATATTTTAATAATAATAATAATTTTATTTTCTGTATTACAAATTGCAAGTTGAATTTGATAGAGCATATTATAAAAATTCGGAAATAAGTTAAAATATTTTTTTTGTTATTAAATAATATTATATAATTATTAAGATTAAGAAATAAATGTTATATGATAATATTATATTTTATTAAAATCCTAACTGAGTTTCAAATAATTATTTATATTATTAAATTCAATCTGGAAGTTTACCAATTAAAGAGTTTCTAAGGAAAAATCTCTTCAATTGAGGATTTCGAATAAAATTCTGAAAAATTATTATTATTTTATTAATCATAAATATTAGATATATTGAATTAATTTTACATTAGTATAATTAAAACAAATTAATAAATAAAAAAACCTCTCATTGAGAATTAACATTTCAACGGATCGCTTTTTATCAAATAAAAACTTTTTCTTGAAATGTGCTCATTAAACCATACAAAGTCCAGGACGACGTCCATGGAGCACCTCTATCAGCGGTCTCAGCCAGCTCCAAAAGTGATAGAAATTTAGTCATTAAGCTAAATCGAAAGAAACAAGAAACAATTATTATTATTGTTATTTTCAGTAATTATTACATTGCATAACTATCATTTTAATCGACCTTTTCATCAGGTTTCCTGTTTAGGATGTTGATAGATAACAGCGCAATAATTATCATTCAGGAATCCTTTTATTATCTTCATTCATACCAAAGTTCACCGATACAGAAAGAGAGCAAGTGTAAATAAATTTTTATCAAAGAGAGCATTTCGTATTATATTTATAAATCCTCTATGGAATGATCATTTATGAGAAGAGCTCAGTGCAATTATTTTTTTCAATTAATTTTATTATGGATAAGTTGATTTTCCATAGGACCACTACAGGTCTTCCATAGTGAGTTTAAAGACCAAGTGATCCTTGTCAGACTATTGCTTCCGTAATAATAAAAACCATCCTTGATAATAATAATAATATTTAATAGTATTTTTAAACATTATTAACTCTCAGAATTTAGACTTCTATGCTAACTCAGTGATATTAGTCTTATTTCCTCAAATTGCAAATGCAAAACCATTAACATTCCCAGATAACATGTTGATATTTAACATTCAAAACTAATAAATAAATAAAATTCACATAAAATATTAATTTAAGCTCATGACTCCAACTTAGGTCAATTTATTTTGTACATTGCGTGACAGTCCCAGTAAAAACAATTAGTGAAATCGATCCTTTTATTTAACAAAAAATTAAGAAAGTTGTCAATGCTGATAATAAAAAATTGTAAGATTTGTTCTCTTAGTGTTCCTTTTTAAGACCTAAAAGTTTCATCTACTACGAGCTTCACTCATATCATTTGAGACTGATATGAAGACCTGAGCCATTCTTTCTTTTGATAACATATGACTGTTAATGATCATTTTTATTCTTATTTTTACCAACTTTGTGAGGTAGGTTCGTTAGTCTTTCCTTCATCGAAAGCCAAATTGATTCTGCGATTTGATTCGGCTGCTTTGTGTCTCAGCTTAATTCATATAAAAAATTACATGTAATTGATTATTTTCCATATTACCTTAAAAATTCCATAATAATTATATTTACCATGGAATAATGATGAAATGCTCTCAGAAATTTAATTTAAATTGAACGCTTTAAAGTTAGATATAATCTGTATTAAAACAACAATAAATGTACAGGGTGTTTATGATATATGTTAACATACTTTGTTTTTAAATTACAAGTTTCATTCGCAGCCACCAAGATTTTTTCGATGCTGAGCTTTTTATTTTGTTTTACCACTGTTAATCCATTGAAGACAATCCGAAATATTATATTGTGGTGGGACCTTTTATATACTTTTATATGGTGAATGGTTTTTTTTAATATATTTTTATGTGGCGCAGGGTTTTTTTATTACTACGTAATTTTTCTGAGTGGTAATTTCTAAAAACTCTACGCATATTGCAACACCCCTCGTTGGTTCCGAGAAAGATTTTAGGGTATTGTTTATTTTCTTACTTGTGATATACTTTATTTTGTTTTGTGAGTTGAGGCATAGGGTTTTTCTCTCGGAATAAACGAATGGGTGATGTGTAGGGCGAGTTGGGAAATACACCCTCAGAATTCAGTTAAGTTTTATATGTTTGTTGATTTTTTGGATGGTGTTGACGTAAGGTAAGTAAAGAAAGAAGGGGAGGAAGACCGGGAAGAAGAAAGGCAAAAGGAAGTTAACTTTCTTTTGTTTTTTAACATTTAAGCAAACTACTACCTTGATGATGATTGGCAAAAAAGAAAACAAGCTCAAAGAAGAAAAACAAGCTCAACGCCAATGCAATACAAAACAACGAAATCCGGACGGTAGAAAAGAAGCTCTTAAAAAAATAGAATATTAAAAACCTAATACGCAAGATGATGAAAAAGTGTCTGATAAAATAAATGTTAATTTTTTTAAATATCTTCCATTATGGATTTTCCTTTGATCCTGTACAAACTCTCATTGATCCTAATTCTTTATTCTATTTTCCAGGCTTATTAACAAATCATCACCGACATTAAACTAAATTCTGGAATTAAGTTAAGCTCTTGATTTTTCTCGGTTTTGTATTTCTTTATCATAAATTGTCTTGTTCAAACATCATTGTAAATCTTTCTTCCAAATATCACTTTTCGATTTATTTTTGAAAGATTTTTGCAACCAACTCTAAATATTCCAATATTCATCCCAGACAAACATAATTTGCAGAAGGTTCTTATTCATTATCGTGCTATCAAATACTATTTGACGTTTATGGAAAACATATACACGCAGTATCTCGGAATACAACATTCGAACGTCGATTAAACCACTTCAGAAATAACGAAGGGGAAAAGAGCATCCAAATCGTCTTTCCTAATTCAAATAGCAAGATTATGAAATATGAAAAAGTAATTTTACTCTATGACAACACACTACCACACACTTCTATAGCAGTTAAAAGTATATTTAAAGGTACGATCTTGGAAATACTGATGCACCTATCATATTGACCAGATTTCCAAGGGACATGGGCTGGTTGAGCAGCACTTCAAAACCTGTGAAGATGCCCCAAAATTGCTTTCTAAATGGTTAACCTTAAAACCAGAGTTCTCCGTGAATGGTTTCCATAAATTAACTGAAAGATAGAAAAAAAATGTGGTTAACAATGGGTATTTTTTTTATTAAAGTTTTTTTGTGTATCTTTTCAAATTATCTGACTCTTGCTAATCAAAAAATTCATTATTTATTTGTACTATTAGCAGCGTTTTTCTGGGAATGTTTTTATTAGTCAATATACAGGTTATAAATAAAGTCTCTTGAGTTTCCTTTGTTATTATTTTAATGTAATCTAAGTTGAATTCTTTATTTGAAATGAATGGTTTTAAAGAGAATTTTTGAAGTTTTATAAAGTATTAATCAATTTTTTATTGTAGACCTAATGCTATCACAGCAAACTAAAATTCAAATAGTGCTTCTGATGGCCAAATATCAATCACCAATCAAAGTTATGAGATTGAAAAATAAAGGATTTTCTGATATACCATCTGGAACCACTATAAAAAAAATTATAATAAATTTTTGGAGACGGGTTCTGTAAACAATAAATTCCGATCAGGTCGTCCTTCCTTTAAAAATGAAATGAGATGTGCCATTAAAGAGGAAGTGGACTCACACCCATCACAATCTACCCGTATTATTGCTGCAGTTGATGGAGCATATCATACCTTTGTTCACAAAGGGATGCGAGAGGATAGTAGTCTTTATCCTTACAAAGTACAATATCATCAGATGTATATAAAGAGGATTTTGCTGTCAGAGCAGAGTTTTGCAAAGACATACTAGAGGCACATGCCAAATGTAACCATTTTTTCGAATTTTTGTTAACGTCTGCCCTATAATTGTAGAATTTCACAAAATTCACTTACTGACATTTTCATTATTTCCTTTTTCGTTTAGTTATAACATTAGGTTTTAACATAATATTTCGTGATTTCGAAAAATATAATATTAAGCAAAAAACATTTTATTTACAAATAATTATGAATAATCAATCGATAATACAATTTCCGTTATTATTTTGAACTTTATTCATATTTTCCAGCAGCTTGCGAAATCGCTAGATCAACTCAGGAAGAAAATGATAAACCCCTTATTAATTCTTTTTTTCGACAAGTAATGCTTTTATTTGATTAGACAGCCAGAGGAAAATATAGAAATCTGTTGGTACAAGGCCACGAGAAAACAAAGGATGTTGAAGAACTTCTAAGCGAGATCTTAGAGAATGCTTTTGAGAATATTTAATGTTTGCAGTTATCATGGAGAAGGATTTTGGTTCGTTTTTCCTGACTTTTCTGATTTCGTAATTTCGTTTATTTCACAAAATTAATTCATGTATAGGTGTCTGTCGACTGTGTCTTTTTCCGGGATCATTTCTCAGTTTATGAGACCGGCCAAATTCTGTCAAACAGAGATCATGATTTTCTTGGGAAACCAAATCTTGTTTAATGGTTGGCGTTGCTGTACATGCAGGAGCCAACTACTCATTCCCGTGATTCGAGTTTGTATACAAAACTCATTTCCTATCTCTCGCTATAATTCGATGAAGAAACCGTTTCTTTAAGCCACATGCTATTCAGTGTCTGGTAAGATTTTGACATGCAATTTTTAAACAACTTTCTATTATTTTTATTTTAGCCAGGATTTTGAATATAACCTCTTTGATTTTATGTAGCGGGAGACTGCCATTTGAGTACTGTTCCTACTCTGAGACAAATCTCGTTTTATGGCCGTCCTTTTTCACGATTGTGATCAATTATCCATCATCAAAACTGGATAGCCGATCAATAAGTGGAGAGTCTTGAAGGTTGAATGTGTTTTTTCTGAGTTTATGGGAATTATATATAACAGTAGTGCAGGCCAAAATGTTTGGCAATTTCTGCAACTTTCTAACCTCAATTAAAATAAAATAGCAATAGATGGCGGAAATGGTGATTTTCATCAACTTGGCAGTGCATTTTGAAGCTAACAAATGCAAATTAGACAGAAGGATATAAAAACACTTTGCTTTTTTATAGAGCAGAAAAAGATTTTTCAAATAAATTAATTTTGTATTAAATAAATATGATATCGTAAAACAAAACCATAAATTGATAAAATCATTAAAAACTGTTATAACCTTACAATTTTATTTTTGATAAGGTTTTGTAGAAATGATTGGATTAAATTTTAAAAAATGTAGACATTCTTTATCAATCTGATATAATTTTAATCTTTGAGAATTGATAAATACTTTTCATTAAGGTTAAATAAAATGAATATAAAAATAAATTAATACCTAAGGATCATTAATTATATAGGAAGAATATTTATAGCCAGGGAAAATGGTTTATTTATCTGATTTTTAATTTCTTATCTTAATATAATATTAAAAAACAAAATATTCGATTTCTTTCCTTTAATTTTTTACTAAAAATATTTAAATAATTCTGCCTATATTTATTACATATATACGTTATATATATATTTATTTATTATATATATTATTATATAATGTATACAAAATATAATTTTTTTTATTTTTATATATTTATTTAATTAATATTTTTAAAATTTTTTAAATTAGTTTTTTTTAATTAATATTTTAAAACTAATTCTAAGATATGTTAATCAATAAAAATTTTAGGATGGATGAAATTTTAGAGCAGCGAATTTGCATAAGATTTTGCTTTAAATTATAGAAAAAGGTAACCGAAACCCATGAGATGCTGGTTTACGTTTTGGCAACTCTATTATGAAGAGAACAAGCATATTTGAGTGGTTTTCTCTGTGTGGTTTACAAATGGCCGCAGATCATTAACCGATGACTAGCGATCTGGACGACAAATTTAAGCAGGAACTCCAAAAAAATTGAACAAATATCGATGTTGATTAATGCAGATCCGAGAATAACTAAGGGGGATGGAGGAAAAAACTGGTTACCAAGATTCCTATTTGCAACAATCATCAGTGACGCTTTGGGACTGATAAAGACACCAGACAAATGTGTGCCTATGCAGCTCAATTCTACTCAAAAAACTTTATAAAATACTTCATAAACCTATTACAGAGGTCACAAAATTACAATTAAATCAGAAAGTCAAAATCGATCAAATGTCTAAAAAAATCGACACTGAAAAAATGTCCAAACCAATTCCCTAAAATCACTAAAACACCAAATTATACAACTTTCCCAGTACAAAACTTATTAATATTATTGTGTTTACATTATTTTCTATCAAAAAAATTAATAATTAAAGTAAATTACAACAAATGATTATTTTTACAAATTTTCAGTTATTTCTTATTATTGTTGGGTTTGCGGCGATTGCTGGCTATTGCAAGCCCTTTTAAAATTTTATTCATAATTTAATCTTTTGATATATTAAGGATTCAATCTAATTGTAAGCCCTTTATATTTCAAAATTTCAATGTTTTCTTTTAATAAAATCAATTTAAATCTATTTGACATACTTTGTTAAAATGTGTATCATACTTATTCGAATAATACAATTTATGTATCACATTTTAAAGTTTGATTTGGATAATAATTTTATATTTCTTATTGATTAATGAGAACCCATAACAAAATACTGAAGAATTGGCCAATACTTTTTATTGTCATGCGGAGACGAAAATAACTCACTTACATGAACTAGAGAAATCATATAGAGCCAGAAGATGGGAGTCATATGCTTATCAGACAAACAAAAATCTCTGTGAGTTACAATGTGCATTGTAAACCTCATAAGACATGACCGCGATCCCTTTTGGAAAAGAACTGATGGAAAAGAATTCGATGAAAAGTGGGTTGAATACACTAATCATAATCATCACATGCAATAGTTATCGACTTTCAACCTCAAAAGCAGGCCTATTCCAAGAAAAGGTTTTCATTATTTATTTCGTGAAATTAATTAGGAGTCATTTATTGGGTATTCTTGAGAAATGGTGAAGCCATTGACTCTGAATTTTACAGCTAACAGTTAATCAGTTTACATGGCACTAAATAATGTCTAGTTTGGTTAGCATAAAAGTGGTTATTCTTCAACATAATAATGCTAAACTCTTTGCATAAAAATAACAAAAGAAATTAAGAAAACTGTGTTGTGAATTCTTGCCACATCAGCCATATAGCTCAGATATTGTGGATACAGATTATTATCTGTTTCACTCAATGGCTCACTTTTTTAGAGAAAAACAAATTGAAAACTTGGATAACATAATAAATGCCTTACAAATGTATTTTGATCAAAAAACCACTTGATTTTTTTCGGATGGCATTCATTCTCTGGTAGATATTGGCAGAGAGTAGTTAATAATAAAAGTTTTTTTTTTAATTTTGTTGATAAGGGGCTCATAATTAAACTGGATCTTTAAAATATCCTTTGTTCTTCGATTTCAAAAATTTATGGTACATGATACAAACCATCCAATTACAAAGCATAATTTTCTTATCATAATTATCCTGGATATACCAATGACTTTTTCATTTAGTATTATGGAAGTAAATCTCTTTTCATAGTCCTTAACAATTTGCCACAGAAACTCTTTTGTCTTTGTTTGGTACGTTAAGATACTTTAAACGATAACCAATATTACTTTCTTCAAAATTATAAGGAACTTATTTTCCATTCTTTTTTCAATGGTGTTCAGTCGTTAGGTAATTGGTGATCTATGTGTATTAAGTGTTATAGTCGACAGTTTCAAGAAATCTTGCAATTCACTATCTTCAAACCTTTTTGGCTGACATTGTCTTTCTTTATCATTTAAATTGGAGTAGACTGATTTAAGTCTGGAAAATCAGAATTTGAAGTTTGACAAAAATTAAGCCACATCAGCTATGTTTCCTCAGGTATTTGACTAGTTATCGATACTTATTTCTGTAAATAAAAACAACAGTATATTAAGGAAATATATCTTTGGCCTATTCGTTTATTTCACTCTTTAAAAGAGTTGTTTTACAAAAAAGAATATATGGGAAGCTTTTTAAAAATTATGGGTACTGGCAATCATTTTCTCGTCTTGCTTATTAATCACTGAATCGGAATACAACAGATAACATTCACTTATTATGCAGTAATCATGCTCGAAATTATAATAAAATCCTTTCTTTTAATCTTTCAAATATGATAAACTAAAATTGTTGCTGAACGTAATAAAAATTCGTCTAGAATTTATACTTATTTTTCTTTGCACACTGCACATCAATCATACTTTTTCGCTATTTAATTCGTTAATTGGTGTCTCAGTACATCTGAGTGTAAATATAGCAATTTTATTATTTATATAACTAAATTATTTAATTTAATTATTTTATTAATGCTTATTATTATATTATCATAATTGTGTAAACATGATTGTGTGAGTGTTTTTATATTTTATTCATCCTTAATGCCATTTTGTAAAATTTTGAATGTCACCTGGAATTATTATGTCAATTTTTTGTCAAATTTATTTTTATGGATTTTAATTTTTTTAAGATAAATCCATAAGAATAATAACATTATTAATAATATTATTGATCGTATTATTTCTTTATTATATGGAAAACTTTACCACTCTATCATTTAGTGTTCACATTTTTCAAATATATGATGTGCTTCTTATAATTAATGTAAAACTTCATCTTAATTTTGCAGTTATACAAGGGGTTGGGTTTGAAATGTTTGAGCTGATTAGATTACTCATCCTTTTTCTTTCGGACTCCCACATAATTATTATTATAAAATAAAAACCATATTGTTATTATTATTATTATTATTATTAAAAAATGTTAAATTACTTGTTACATAAGCATTTGTAGCTTATTAATTTCCGTTAATCTATTTTATTATTAAAGGTTCAAACGTCTGTTATTACCTCACTTTGTAAGAAAGATCAACCGATTGAGAATATTTTTAAATCTGCATTGTCTCCTGCACAACAATAATAACATGTACAAGAAGATAAAATAATAAAATCCATTTTTATTTATATTGTTAAAATTTATACCGATTTCCACTGACCGAACCCAAAGCATGTTTATCGTTGATCCTTACGAATTGAAAATTGAAAACGAAAATAATAATCTATAAAACGTATAATTAAATAAAACATTTATTAAAACAAAATAAGTGAATTATTCAATTAAAACAAAACGAATATTTCAATAAATAACATCCACATGGAATTTGATATAAATCCAATTTCAATTTCAGTGATAGGCGTGTGTATATTAAAATTTTATATTCAATTTCAAAAATTCCAATATATTGTCATTTACAGAGTCGTCATCATCATTAAATTATCATGTTTTCCTGGTGCGGTTTCAAACTCAAACTAATTGATTTAGTTTTTTCTATAATAAAATTAACTTTTCCACTCGCAAAAGCTACTGTGTACATATGAGACATTGAGGCATTTAATGATGCCATTAGGTCACAGGAAATTCATTTAATATCAAGCGAGGGACATTTACTATCAGATATGACGGTATACGTATGAAACTATGTTTCATTTTCGGCAGAGCAGGTGAATTTATGTCATACTCGCGGATGCTCTGTATACCAAATATAAAATGTGATGAGCCCATATATTTTATGTTGCTGATAAAATTCAAATAATATCGTTTCTTGGTGAAACTTTCTCCGATTGTTGACGAACAGAATCCTGATGCAATGATAAATATATTAAAATGACGGTGTATTTTATTTAAATAATTTATTTATTCTGACAACTTCCTGGAATTATTGGGTTTCTGCGCATATGTCTATACCATGATTTTTTCATAATTTACATTTATACAATTGTAATTTTTGCGTTTGTCAATGCTAATTAATATTTAGTTTATGATTTCATAATGATAATAATAATAATGATAATAATAATAATAATAATAATAAGAATAATAACAACAAAGAAGAATCGCTATGGTAATGTTTTACATTATATCAATAATATTTTGTAAATTGACTTGGTCGATTATGAAACCGAAATATAAAAATATAACAATATATAAATTTTGATAAGCAAAATACATTATTGATCAGAAATTATTACCAAAAAAATTTATTAATGAAATTTGACATAAATTTTATTTTGTTTGATTAATCATGAAGTGTATTTGAGAGTAGGTGCAATGAAAATTATTTAATTAATAATAATATTATTAATAATAATACTACTACTAATAATAATGATAAATAATATGAATATGAATATTAATAATATAAATAATAATAATATTTATAATTTTAAAAGAAAATTGAAAACTACCGTCTAATTTATCATCCCCCAACTTCCATCTCATGTTTTAGCACCTTCTATAATTTACCACTAAATAAAAAAATCAATAAATTAGAAACAAACCGCCTAAAAAAATATCATTTTATTTGTTTAAATAATGATTTTTTAAGTACATTTTTGCAAATATTCCAAATATTCCAAAGCTTGGATGACTTCAACAAATTTCAATCTTTGGTTATTAGATATTGGGGCATCTATGGAGAAACAGAAGAGAAAGATATTGTTATTAATAGATAATTGTCCTAATTACAAGATTAATGTTTACTTGACTAACATAGATAAAACATTCCTTCCAAAAAATTCGAATCCAAATACTCAACCACTTGATGATGGTATTATAAGACGTTTAAGGCAAAATATTACAACTGTTTGATGTCCAATATTGCCTAAAAAAATAATTACACTAATAATGTACATGGCCTTTACAAACAGATGAATACGAGGGATGGAATCATTTATATTTCGTGGAGTTGAAATGGAGTAACATAAGAAACAATTAAAAACTGTTGGAAACACTGTGGAGATATAGGTGACAAATAAGAAGAACTTAACCAAATCTCGAAGATGTTGTAATAACCTGAATTAATTAAATCGGTATGAATTAAAATTATTTTATAATTTTTTTTATATTCAAGATAAATAAAATAAAAAATATTTTAAAGTACCTTTGAAAAAACTTTAAAAATGCAAGTTTGACCAGTTTAGAACCACGAAATCCCAATGACAAAAGTTATTAAAAGTTTAATATTCCTTGAAAAATATATTTATTAATTCTGTTATTAATCTCGAGAGTTCAATAATCGACATCAGACGACTGAGGAATATTTAAAAAACAATTATTAAATTATAATAATTGAAAAATCAATTAAAAGCTTCGATTAACGGAGTGCATTGAGTGAATCGGAAATTTGTGATGATCTTCGACCCTCTGATCAACAAATTTTTTCCATTCACAAAAGATATAAAATAAAAAATATTATTTATTTATTTATTTATTTATTTATCCACAATTTTCAAAGTACTCAAGTTTAATTTCATTTCGCTCTTTCGTCATGCTCGCAAAATGTCGTTTTTTTATGTCGAAAAAATTATCCGATGATATAAAATAAAAAAATATTTTATACAATAATTTGCACTGAATTTCATTACGAAGTAATTTACAAAATTAAATCAAACATGTACTTCAATGCGTCCTAGATTGAAATCAATAAAATTTTATTTGATAACCAAATTATGTCAGATATAAAGAAACCGAACCGTGTTCACCGACATTTCCAAGCCAGGAACAATGGAAAAAGGCTATCAAGATTAAATTAAAAATTTGCTTCAGAGACAGAAATATATTAACAAAAGATTTTATCCCTCAGTTAAATTAATAATAATTTTTGATAATTTTACGTTTGTTTCATAGTATAGATGATTTCTAACATTAAGAATTTTTTAGGAAATTATAGTTGGGCTTATTTTATTGAAAAGAAATGGGTCTGGTTTTATTTGTTCTTACTTTTTTGTGATGGTTTGTCCATGTAAAATTGGCAAAAAATTTTATTGAAATCGATTTTTTTTCTGAGAAATCGACATGACATTAATGACATTTGATGATATAATAATAATAATAATAAGAATAAGAATAATAATAATAATAAT
>JBBMKC010215063.1:0-12690 GCA_037834085.1 Bipalium vagum | reverse complement strand
AATCATAATCAAATTAGTTCAGTGAAATAACATTGTTTGTAAAAACATACTTGAGTCTATTTCAATGGCCAGGTACTCTAAATTAATATTAAAGCTTAAAGAACAGTGAGATGATTTATACATTGAGAACTCTGATTATTAGAAACAATGAATAACAGATATATTCCTCTCACAATGGTGGTCTTTCCCTTATCATTGTATCATGCTGACCTCTGTTTTTAATTATTTCTTAGCAGTTATCTTAAATTAAAGTTCATTTTAAGTTACAGGAAGATATCATTGAAAGAATATTTTCCAAAAGTTTTACCTGCTTCCAAAAGTAATATAAACATATACAATCTATGATTCTGAGTTGAAAAAGTTAAAATATTTTTTTTTACTTTCAAATTGAGAAAAAATAGAGTAATCAGACTGAGAAGGATAAAAATTTTTATGAATTTCCCCCCAATCAGAAAGTATGAACCAAAATTTATTTCATTGGCTAATAATTTTCGCAAACCAATTAGGAAAGAATCCTTTAAAGAGAAGGACTCGGCAATTAATATCATTTCATTATGGATTAGGTTCATATTTTTATCTATTTCTTGAATCTCATTTATAAAGTACATTTATTTTGCATGCAACCCTTTTCACTCTTTAATGCAACTTGCATGTTTATGATTCAAAAGGAGGGAACTTTTTCTCAAGCTTGGAGAGAGTGTACGGAAAAGAATAACCGATTGGCTCTTTCGAAAGATTTAAGAAATATTTGATACGTGTTAGACGATAAAACTTGGTATCAGACTGGCATTAATGACCTGTGGAATGAAAGAAATAAGTATAGAACGGGATGGATGGAAGTAGATGGAAGTGAAATACAGTACATTGGGTTGTGGACCAAGGATAAACCACTTGGAGAAAATCGTGATTGTAGTGCGTTCAGTAAAATAATCGGTTTTCAGGATACTTTGTGTGCATTTCAATGGAAGTCCCTCTGTGTTTTTGAAAAAGCAGAGAAGTAAAGAATTCTGTCGAGGATGTTTAAATAAAGCTTTTTAAACATTTTTAATGATGACAGTAACAGAGGTTGTTACGAAGAATATCGGCACACAACGGAAATGGAATGTGCTCTAAGGCTCCATTTATTTTTATATTTTTAAAAAAATATTTTTTGCTCTCTAGATGTCTCTTGTATCCTTTTTGCAAATCGTTCTATGTACTGATCTCTCCTGAAATGTCTTGCGTCCTATCAATTTATGATGACAGCTCTTTGCCAAATGCATTCAAGAAAAATGGATTATGGTGGAGATTTCATTGAGACTTTTTAGTAAAATTGTTTCTAAGATGAATTAAAAAACGATATCATTTTGGTTTTTTCTAAAAGTTCTGAACAAATTTCAATGCAATTCAATTTTTTTTTCAGCTAGTTGGTAGGGAACTAATTTGTCGAGTTTTCATGTGAATCCTATTGCTTTCAGTCGGTTTCTTATGGCTGTATCGCTTAGAAGCGATTTGTTTAGCACTAATTGATCTGTTTTGTCCAAGGAGTTCCATAATTTGATAATCCATTAACTCTTTTGGCCTTGTAGAACTCTCTTTGTCCTTCAATGAAAAATCAACACTATTGAATTTTTTTTAACCAATTTTACACTGTTCGGTGTTGCATTGCTCTTTCATTAAGTACCTCGTTAAATTTTGAGATAGTTTCATTTTGAATACCTTTTCTATACGATAATGGTTAATAACATTAATTATAAAGTAAATTTGAAACTCACGTGTTTAAGCAGCAAACTAAAACAAAAAAATTTTAATCGGTAGATAAATGAGAATCACAAGGGCTAACAAAGTTAAACAAGTGAAAAAACGGAAACACTTAGTTCGTTACCTGATATGAAATATTCTTCTTCAATATTGATGTGTGAAGTAAATTTTACTTGGGAAAGACGAACTAAAAGGAAATTATATTTTAATTATGTTTGACAGGTTTACAAAACATTATATTTTTCCTCACGAAATTGAACATAAATAAATATGTAATAAAGTAAAGAAATAAATATATTAGAAATTTACTGTTTTTTACGTTTTACATTTTCTCTTTTTCTAACCGAATATTAATATTCGGAAAAATGAATTAAAGATTTAATTTTAAATAGTTCCGAGTATACAAAAATAATATCAATCAGAAAGAAAGACAGGAATATTTAAATACTGCAAAATTATAAATGAAGTAATATTATTTTTGAGAAAAATGAGAATTATATTTCCTAGTAAAAATAATTAATATAAAAAATAATAAAAGAATTCTAAATAATAATTTTTATCTAAATGATATCTGTTCATTTTTTTAATATTAATTTTTAATTTTAACACAATCAATAAAAATAAAAAGTACTTTTCTTTAAATAGGTGATTAAATAAATAATAAAAATCTTTTTTCAAAAAAAAATTCAATAAATTTACCTTCTCTTTAAGACTTTTCCTCACAGTAAAAGAATACCTGAAAAAAGATAAATACATGTTTTAGTATTTAACTTTAACTTTTATAATTAATTATATATTTAATATAATCAAATATAATAAATATATATATATTTAATTTAAATTTTATAATTTAATTTTTTATAATTCAAATGTTTCGTTATTATAATTTATCAAATTATTTTTTTTAATATTTATTTAATTTTATAATATTTTGAATAAACGTTTCAGTCTTGTTAATAATATTGAGGTTTGACAAATCACATCCAGTGAATACAATACCGAGGATCAACAGTTTTATTATTTAACAAAAATAAATACTCAAATAAAAATTATTTTTATTAAGAAATTATTGTGCTGATATACTTTATAATAATTGGACGTATGAATAAGAGAAAAGATAAAATAACCTCGATAAAATATTATTACTTTCAAAAGATATACTCTTCAAAAAAAGTATATTATTAAATAAAAATTGTAATTTAAAGATAAAATATAGAGAAGAAAAATAATGTTTTTCGAAGAATAAGCTTTCTCTCAACAACTTTCTCAAATCTTTTAAATGGTTTCTGACCGGTATGGAAAAAACATCTTGGTGCTTTCATCTTTATTTTTATTGTAAACTAAAGTCTTTTGTAAAGTAACATTGTATTCAAATATTCTCGCTAACCCTCACAAAAATGTAACTTTTTATTAAATAAAACACAATTTTAGATTTCTTTCTTTTAAGGCTTAAGAGATTTTACAATTCTTTTATTTAGTTTCGGCTTTGCTTTACACATAAATATTTTTCGATATCAATGTGAAATATTTATATTTCTTTTTATTTCATAATATTTTGTTTGTTTAACTGAAAGCCGCACGATAAATATTAAAAACAGATTTAAGAAAAGGAAGATAAACAATTACTTTTTTCACAGTGTAAAGGAGAAATGTAAATTTTATACATAAAACGTAAATTTTTTTTCTTTTCTATATTTTTATGCTTTTCTTTAATAAAACTGGGGTTAATTTCTGAAGAATATTCAGCTTAAAATAATTTATTAAAATATTATTATTCTTCAAAGTTCGATTTGCTTTCCTTTTCACTGTCAAAGAAGTGACTAATAAATAAGTAATAACAATGTATACTTCAAAATATGAAAAACATGTGTAGATATTCATACCTACTAGTTCTTCCGCAAAAGTAATGAAGAATAAAAAATCTTTTGAAAAGAAGCAAGCATAAAAGATTTTTAAAATGAAGAAAAAAATTCAACAAAAAAGAATATCCTTTTTAAAATTGCAGTCAATCCATGTTACAAATTTAACTTTTGTCTATTTTTATTTTGGGGACTCTTTCCCATGAAAGAAAAAAAATCTTCTATTCCACAGAAACGCAGAGAGGAGGACCAATTTGGCCCGATATGGCTGATTTTAATAAATTTAGTAAAATTTTAAACTTAATAATGCAAAAAAATTATGTTTTTTATTTCTGGATCGACTTTAACCAAAGTGAACTGAAATCAAAGATCAAACTTGACATTTTTATACCATGTCTAATCTGCCATTCTGCGTATGATATGTTATTAGATATCTTAATCAAAGTATATTTTAACTATATTATATTTTAATATAAATAAAATACAATATTAACCACTCTCCGATTAATCTGGGAACATGAGGCAGAACAATTTATGTTTTTTCTTTTTCTAAATTAAATTACGATTCACTTTACATTTTATCAGATATCATTTTAATTGAATAAAATATTCTCTGAAATTTATAAACTGTTTTTGGCTATTTTGTAAGGAATCTCATTCAAAAGATTGCTGATTTTCTTTTAAAGATTAATTTAATCTCAAAATAATAATAAAATCTAGATTTACTTTTGTAACTGTAAGGGCTACAAATAAATAACGCTGATTGATTTAAAATAGATTTCTAATTTTATTATCAATAATTGTTATTGTATAATTTGGTCTGCTCATGTACATCAGTAGTTAGATAAGCCAGACTTTGAGGACAGACTTCGAAATCATTTTGTTGACAACAGTAAAAAGAGTTCTAAAAAAAGTACTAAAAAAAATAATAAATGTTATTTTGTGCAAATTGAATGCACTGGATCTTTCCTCAACAAAGTCTGATTTATCTAACTACTTATAAATAACAACAAAAAAGAAAAAATATCAATGAAAAACATAAATTTCAAAATATCATTCATAACTAAACAAGGGGAAAAAGAGTAAAGCTTAGCCAAAAATTTTAATTTTCACCGAACAAATTTACAGATATCTTTTCACGTGTAATTTGCAAATTTCAGATATTTTCATGCATTATATTCTTGATTAAAATATTTTGCGGATCTTTATTATTATTATTGGGCTTAACTTTTGATATAAAAGTTTTTAAAAATATTTTATTAGTGAGTAGTATTCAATATCTAAAAGTTAAACAAGCATTTTTAAGTATAGTGTTATCACGTTTATAATTTAACTCTAGTATAAATCAAATCAATCATAAAATAAGCACTTTATATTCCAAGAAACCCTAGAGACTTTCAGTTTTAATATAGACTTTAGTTATGTAATAGTGAAGCTGATAGAGATCAGATGGTCCGATGAAGCAATGCATAATTATATTCAATGTTTTGCAATAATTGAAAAATATTAATCTGGTAATTTTGCATTTAATTATATTGCAAAGCACAATATTCCATAGTAAGCCTTTTAATTGTATTTTCAAATTTAGATATCTTAAATATCAAATAAATTTAAATGTTCAAGTATTGGTTATAATGACAACAAACTGAGCATATACAGATTTAATTTATCAGATTTAATTTGAGTATTTTTCTATAATTAATTTTTGTTATAATTGGATCAAACAATTTACTTTTTATGTGATTTAAATTATTTTGTTTATAACACATTTTTGTATTCCTTAATTTTTTTATTTTTTCTGATTTGGAAGCAAGGCTTCCAAGAGCAGAGCCCGCTTTATCAGTTGTACTTTCAAAGATTTTAAGTATTATTTGATTTCTTATTTATTAAAATACTTTATAGAAAATAATAGTATATTTTAAAATAAAAAAATAGTTTTTTTATAATAAAGAATCTAAAACCTGGCACAAAACGATCTTTATTATTAAACGACTGCTAAACAATACCAATGTTGCCGTAATCAAATAATTAACTCATGTCAGAAATATCCCAGTCTATAGAAATTGTACGAGTTGTTTCACTACATATTTCAACCAACTTTAATTTGTCAGGCAGATAATAATGAACTACAAAGCATAAAGGGTCCAAAATAATTCACAAAATAATACAAAAATAAGTCTTTCAATCAAATTCACAAAATAATACCATATTTCTGAAAATAGATGGCTAAGATGATGGTTTGTAATTGAATTTATATTCAAATAATTTTTCTTGAGGTTCCATTTTTGCTTGTAATTCAGCTATTTTTGTTAGAGATTCTAATTTTGCTTGTAATTCAGCTATTTTTGTTTGAGACTCTAATTATATTTACAAATCTAATACTTTTCTGTGATAATCCTAATGAAAAATAAAAAATATACTTAGCAAGCTATATATATATATATATATAAACTTACAAGAAAAAATTATTAAAATAAACATAATAATAATCATAAGTGTAGAAAAATATTGGCATAATTGAAATTTTAATTTATCAAAACTGAAAGTATTTGATGTTCGGTCATATATGAGGAGATTCTCTGACATATTAGATGACATTTTAAATAACAGATAGTAAAATATTTGATTTAATTTAATTACCTACTACTTAAACAACTTTAAAAGTATAAAGAATTTTAAAAATTTTAATTAAAACTTTTAATACAAAACTTACAATACAAATTTTATGTCAAAACGTTTAATGTAAATAACATTAAAATCTATTTTATTAAATTCTTCAACATGTTTTTCCAGTTGTTCTAATGGTGATAAACCATAAGAATCAAAACAAACTTTTTAATAATATTCTATCCAATCAATTCCATTTTGATTAGTAGTTTGATAATTAATAATTAATGGAGCTTCAGATTTTATTCTTTTTTCTTTAACTTCATTCATCATTAAAACTTTTAAAGGCACTTCTAATTCTTCATCAATATCAATTAAATAAAAATTTGTTGTTGAATTAATTCCATATTTGCATAAAAATTCTAAAGACGACCTGAAGGTTCTAGAAGCTTCGGTTCGTAAATTAATTTTTTTTATCTTAAATCGAGACATTTTTTTTCAAATAAACATAAAAATAATATTTATTTTTCTTCAAAAAGTTCAAGAAATAGACCAGCTCCGCTGACGGGAGTAATGCTCAATCCTTCACCTTGTTTAATAATTTAAATTTTATCTTTGCATATTTTATATATTGATTCTTTTAAATCTTATCTTTCAGATTTATCTATATTTTTATATTCTAAACTATTTAAAATCACATATTTTAAACCTTTTCCAAAATAAGGATCGAAGTAAAGACCATTTCCAACACTTTTAGTGTTAAGGGCTGCGTCCGGTTTTTTAAGTTTATCAACTACAGCTTGCAATTTTTGTTTTTCTAAATCTATCTTTTCTTTCTCAGCATTATTTTTTTGAGCTTCTTTTGCTTTTTGAACTGCTGTTGCAACACCACCAGCTACTCCTCCAGCAGCTCCTAAACCTGGAAATATTGCACTAAAAATTGGTATTAATGGAAGAACACCTGCATGATATTCTTGAACTTTTTCATTTAATTCATTAATTATTTTCTTTGATAAATATATTTTTTCTCCATTAAAATTAATCATTTTAGAATTTCCTACATTTATTATATCTTTTAATTTATCTTCTGTTATTTCATTCATTATTTTATTTGTATTTTTTGAGAAAAGATTTCATAAAAGTATGTGCTATTTTAATCAATATTTTCAAATCATTTATTTTTATAAATAAAAAAATAATTAAATAATAATAAGTTTGAAAAGATATTATTAAAGATATTAAATGTTAAACTTTGTGCATGTGTGTTTTTGTAATATATGAAATTTAATATTAAATATGTATCATTATTATAACATAAAATAATAATATTAGAAATAATAATATTCTATTTTTGTTTTACTAATTTAAAACACAATAACATATTTTTTTATAAAATTCTTGTCAATGGTATTGTCATTGTCAATGATGTTTTCAAATTTGACATTAAAGCATACATTTTACATATAATATGTTAAGATCCTAAGTTGATGGACAAAAGGTGTTAAAGGTTGGAGCGTATATGTGACTTATATCTCAACGGTTGAAGGTTGCTTTAGGTTGTGTTCGATTAATTAAACAAACTAAGAAAACGATTTTTGGTTTAATACTTTTATTTGTACTTAATATCAAAATTATTATTAGAATTACAATGAGTGATAACAATTCTAACCGATTTAAATTGATTTTATTAATTGTAATTATTAATAATAAAAATCCTCTCGCTATTAGGCTCAGAGGTCCTCAATAAAGAAAAACAAATATATTTCACCACCCTACTTAGCGTGTGAAATATGGACAGAAAACAACAAAAGTTATAATCTAAGGAAAAGAATCTCAAAAAATTACTTGATGCTCAGATCCTGGTCTGAGAATTTATTTATTATTTTTTACTACAAACTGTGTCCTGGCTACAGAAAATGCTTGGTTAATTTATAAAATGAAATAGAAATGATTATGAATCGGGACCAGTCTTTCAATATGTAAATTGGAAGCCGGTTTATATTATATTATGATATATAGATATCATAATTAAATATACTAGGATATCAAATATATTATTGAAAAGGTCTTAAAGATATTCGTCTTTAAGCCAAAAAAAAATTTTACCACTTATAATTTAGGTTACTAATAAAAATGATGATTACTATAACTCTTTAAAAATCCTTAATATTATTTCAAATAAACTTTTCAAACAAAACAAATCAAAGAAAACAAATACTATAAAAATATATTTACGTTGACACTATGCAGTGTCAAGTTTATATATAAATATTTACTTTTAAATTCTATCCGATCCGTAATGAAATTGAACGAATTGACAAAAAGTTGCAGGATTTGAGAAAATATGCAGGAACCGAATGTTGTCAACTGGAATGGCTTTAAACTGTAAATATCTTTGTGGTCGTCCGGGTTGAATACGACACAAATATTTTGGAATGCCTCGGATGAAGATTAAGCTTGTGAAACGACTGACTGTGCTGCGGGAATATCTGGTAGGCGAATGTGGGTAAATGCGGATTGGAGGGAACGACTCAATTTTTTTGGTTGAACGGAATCTTGTTATTTCTAATGTCCGATTTGCACTTTCACCACAGAGTACTCGAAAACATATATTTATGCCTATTTCGGAAGTCTTCAAGCCATACATTTGAAGCTTTAAAATTATGAAGTGATAAAATTTTAGCAACTTTTAATTCCTTTTCTTGAATGATAGATATCGGAATATTGTGAGATGTGGCTACTGAAAACCAGTTATATATCCTTTCTTTCAATATAGCAGCATTTCCAATTAGTCTACATAACCTTGTTTTATTTAATGACTCATCTCTGTTAATTTTATTTGTTAATTTTTTAATCCGGACTCTGCTCAAGATGCAGTAAAACGTCTATTTCCCTAATACCTTCAATGCTTTTTGAAATCAGTGAGAAGGAGCGTTTTCATGCTAATTTATGAATAAAATAAGGAATTCATTATTATGATTTTTATCTCAAATATCCCTGATTATTTTGTAATAATCACAGATCTTTAATATTTCAAATCACTTCTACTGAAACAGTGAATATGTACGTCCTCGGAGAGCAAATTACACCACTACGGAGAGAAAGAACGAAAACTAATAGATTATTTATTTTTCATTTTAGCTTTTACATATTATTATAAATGTAGTCTATTTAGGAAAATTATTTGAACTTTTTCGACATTTAAACGAGTTATAAGCATATTTCCAGGAAATATTCAAGTGACAATTAGAACAATATTCATCAATGCTTCCTATGTTAAGTAAAACCCTGAGGCTTTATTTTATTTTGTTGTACACAATGAACAGTAAACATTTGAGAGTAATATAAATTCCTATTATATGTTGAGAACTATGGAAACATGAACAGTATGATAGGGAAGAGGATTCTGAATCAATCTCTGTAAAAATTGACTTCCATTTTTCTTTTCCCATGAATATTGCATAACATTATGCATAAAATTTTAGTGTAAAATAGACATTAGCAAGATATTCGAAATATTCGAATAAATATTCTCAAGATATTCGTATATATATTTTTATTTTTAATTTTTCATCTTTAAACTAAAGACCAAACAATTAGTGATACTAATATAGAAGATGAACCTGCATTCCTTGTCTAGAATAAATGTATTTTATATATGTGAAAACTATGATACTCGCATGAGTTAATGCCTTTTCCATTTAACAAAATGCTCTCTCACAAACAGCAGAACATGCTAATTTTTTGCATTTGTTCCACACGAGGCCTCAACGCTAGGTCTATCTTTTCTAATGTTGTACCTTTCCTTACTTCAGTTCTTTCTTCAATAACTGTATTAAGATCCCTGATCTTCCTTTTTTCTGTCTTTGGTTCTTTGTGAATCATCACCGTAGCATATGTTGCACGTTTTTCTAAATACCATGTCTGTATTTGTATGCTCTATTCTTTAATAGATAGAATAACGTTCTATGCCTAGCAGACTGAGATAGTTCATACAGGTCTGAAATTGTGGAGTTATTCGATTTTTTGTATTAAACAAGAATTTCATTGCGACTTATTCTCACTGGAAATTTTTCCCGCCCTAAACTGAGAAAAAAAATCCTTAAATGATTACAAAAGTAATCAATTTCTAATAGTTCCTTTCCTGTGATGACGTATCCTTTTTTAAGAATATTTATCACAAGTATTCCGTACCCGATCACTATCTCTTTCTAACTTTGTCTATATATGACAAAATTGCTTTAATCGCTTCAAAAATGGCATCTGTGTATAATGTAAACAATTTTTCAATGTCTGGAAAGCTTCACTAGGAATTTTATTAGCGACTCTTTTAAATGTTGGAACATATACACCGTTGTTTTTCTATTTCGTTGATTCATATATATATATATATTGTTGATTCAATTTGAATGCAGCGAATAATCATTCATTACAATGAAACCTGCATAAATGAACACCTCTTTTATTTGAACATTTAATTTCGTACACTGTAAATATAAGTAATTGTCACCTGTGTTAATTGAAAACCTGTATACTTTAAAATTTGAACACTTTTTAAAAATTTCTTGAACTAAAATTACCTGTAAAATTCAAAAAAATTTGAAATTTTGTTTAAATAATAAAAAATGACATAAATTTAAATTTAAATTAAATTAAATATTAAACTACTTAAAAAGATCTAACAGAAAAACCATATTCGATTCAAAAAAGTTTAAAATATTCAGTTTAATAATTATTCGAATTTTTTAATATTCGAACCCCATTATCTCCTAAACGAAAATAGCTATAACAAATCTGTTGAAACGTTTTTACAGTAAATAAACTATGTTCTGTCCAACGTTACCATTGTCTTTCTTGTATGATGCTTCCTGCATTATGAAATTCAGTTATTTGATAATACTAATTAAAGCAATCTTAATATTTTCTATAAAAAATGGCTGAATTTCGCGAAGCTCATAACATCAAAGGTGATAAAACTGAACAAACATTACAAAACATTATTGATGTGGGAAAACCAAAATATATATCTTTTAATGGTGAAAAATATTATCTATCTAAAAAAATAATAAATGAAATTCTAGATAAAGTTGAGGAAAAAGAAGATGGAGTACTTCCATTAATTCCAATTCTTGGAGCAATTTTTGCAGGTTTAGGTGCAACTGATGGAGTTGCAGGAAGAGTTGCAACAGCTGTTCTAAAAGCGAAGGAAGCTCAAAAAAGAGATTAAAAAAAAGAAGTTAGAAATGGAAATTGAGAAGCTCAGTAAAGCTGAGAGAACCGAACGTGAACTGAAATCGAGCGAAACTCTCAACACGAAAGGTGTACCACAAGAAGTATCAAGTGGAGCTCAGTTTTATTATGACCGAAACGAAGTTTCTAAGAAGAAAGGCGAAGGCCTTTTCTTCAACCCTCCTAAAGGAAGTGGTTTATACTTCGTTCCACCTAACGGTGGCAGACTTATGTACGATCCATATTTTGGAAAAAAATTAAGAGATTCAATTTTAAATAGTTTAGAATATTTAGATAAATCTGAAAAACAAGAATTAAAAGAATTATTACAAAAACTGAGTAAGAATAAAATTAAAATAATAAAACAAGGAAATGCTTTATACTGCGATCAGACATAGCCCTTGACAACTCCGTTGGACCCTTACAAAAAGGAATAAAAAAAATTTTCTAAATTTTATTTTAAAAAATGATTTTAAATTTACTTGAATTCTTCTGTAAATATGGAATTAATACAACTAAAAATTTTGATTTAATCCACATAGAAAATCAAAACTACATCCATATAATTCTTCTGAATGTTTAGATTCTCTCTGTTCTTTAAAAACTCTATTTAAGCTAGAATATAAATTGTGTTTCAATTTTAACATTGGATTTTCTTGTTTTTTATTTCTATGATAATCATTATATTTTATTTTCTGGAATATTTCTATAATTCTTAAAAATGAGTTAAATGACAACATTTACAATTATCTAGGTTTGAGTAAAAATCTGTAATTGGTTTTATTTGAAAACATTTATGACATTCTTTTGTTTTTATTTGAAAAGTATATTTGTTCTTGATATTGAAGTTCTCGTTCTCCATTTTTAAAATTAAAAAAATTAACATTTATGTGATATAGTTATTATATTTAATGTCTTTGTATGATTCACTCCATTCATTATATACAATGTATGATTTATTAAAAAATAAAAAAATTAAATATAAAATTAAATTTTTAATCTTCCGAAGGAAAAATAAAATATTCGATTTCTAAATAATCTTAAATATCGTAAGGAGTTTATTGTTATATTTTCTAATTCAGGGTATAATTGTTTTAAATACAAGAGTTTCTTTAAGTCAAAAATTTTTTATCTATTTCACTCATTTTTAAAAATATTATATATATATATATATATATTGTTAAGTTTTGAAAGGGTGAGGTTGTGTATGACTTATCTTGATCTGACTCCTAAGGTAGTGTACTGATCACAAACA
>JBBMKC010215052.1:0-12691 GCA_037834085.1 Bipalium vagum | reverse complement strand
ACTCTTACGTGAGATTTTCTGTAATCGGATAATTTCCAGAAATTAGACATTCAACTGGCCTTCTCGTTCACCAGATTATTTTCTTTCGGGATATCTGAAGGATAAAGTTTATATTAATAAGCCAAAGTCAATTCAACAATTAAAGAACAATATTCGTGACGAAATTAAAGCAATAACCCGGACGTTTTAGCAGGTGTCATGGAAAACTCTATAAAAAGAGCCAATTTTGTGAGGCAGAAAGTGGTGGTCATTTGAAGGACATAATTTTCAAAATCTAGTTTAGAAAAATCTCCGTGAGTTATTGTTTATGTATAATATTCAAAATAAATAATTGTCTGGAATATTTTTCTTTTACTATTATTTAAAATCATTAAGTTACTTTTGAGCCACCCTGTATTTATGTACTGTAAGAATTTTTTAAAATCATATTTTGTATGTTAAAAACAAAGTTTTTTATGCACTCCAATATAGTAAAATAATTTTGGTTGAATTTATATTATATATTAGTTTATAAGTTAATTAAATTGAAAATTTTAAACAAACTGAGTTATGACATTTATTCCAAAATAGATCCCGAACATTTAAAAAAAATGCTTCCAAAATTGCCAGTGGATTCCTAGCAGCCAGTTGGAGAATTCTAAGTACAGTAGAACAAATAGAAATGAGAAGTGATTTAGCTGAATAATATAGAAAAAAAGTTAAAAAAGAACTTGCAGAAATATGCAATGAAGTTTTAAAAGTTTCAGATAGCCTGGTGCTATCAAAAGCCGCAAACACTGAGGAACAGGTCCAAAAGGAATAAATTTCAACTCACGTACCGTCATCAGATATGACCATCACAACTAAATTGTCTTCCAATACAAGTTTGGAAACGGAATCAACATCTCCATCTAAATTCGAAAAATCTAAAATTTTAATAATAGTTTTTTCATAGCTCCAGATCATAAAAGGATTCTAATAAAAAGAAAGTCGGGAAATCATTAAATTGATTTTCTTTGCAAGTCTTCGGAAACAAACTTTTTTCATGAAAATCACGGATCCATATTAATTATTAAAATTTTACGAAAATTTTAATTTTAGTCGTTAAAAACTAAGCAAGTTGAGATCTGATATCTTCGTTGTTGATATTCTTATCATTCAAATGATATTGTATTTAACTTGTACACTGATTCTCAAGTATTTTACTTAAAATATGAGTTCTGTACCTGATATTGAAATTGTTTTCCAGGAAATAGGATTACTAGCGATACCGATGGCGATCGAAATTTAATTATGGATCTGATTGAGATAAGACAACAACTAATTGTAACTATCTTTTGAACGTCAATAAAATTTATTTTTGTCTAGTTGGAATACCTAGGATATACAAAAGAGCATAGAAAAGAACATAGAAATGTTGAAACCTGTAAAGAATGGTAACCAGATCAACGGACAGGTATGAGTTTTTAATCAGGCCGCGTGTTTACCAAAACACCTTCTGATGTTCAATTTACGAGCGAGGTTTTTCAGGTACTACTTGACTCTAAGTGCGCTTATCCTGAAGAGAACTTAATTAACAATATTAGGAGAAATATAAAATTCTTCAAATTGACATAATATTCAATATTTACTAATTGATATAATTAAACAAATGAATATAATATTCGAGTAATACGCCAAAACTTAAAGTGTTTTGCACCGACATAATAAAATTTAGGAATATATAATAGTACGTCTTAGATTTTTATAATTTGGAAAATTATATATTAAAATTTTTAAGTTCATAAATGTAAAATAAATATTAAATTTATTAGTATTAGAACAGAATAAAAGTTTAAATTTATCATAAAAGACTTGTTTTATAGAATTACATATTACTAATATTTTATTTATTTTGAATACATTTATTGTTATATTTTATAATTGCATTAAGAAAAATAATTATAAATTCTCTAGTAATTGTTGTTAATAGTTTTGGTTTGTATTGTTTATCAATAAATAATCAATTATAACCATAGAATAATACATTTAAGAAATGGTTTATATGTAGAGAATAAACGTATTGTTAGAGATTATATAAGGCGAAGAGAAATCATAAAGTTGAAAAAATATTCTCAAGTGTTATACATGCAAAGATGATCGACTCAAATTACATTCCTTTTGTAAAGCCATCAGTAGAACCCATGAATCCAAGAATGACTATGAAATATTATATGAATAAATTAACAGTTTTTGAACAACATGAAATATTCTATTATCCCCAAGTTTATTATATTGGGCAAAATGCCCAAAAGACAAAACGCCTAAGGCAATATAAGAACTACAATAAAAATTATCCAAATTTAGATGAATTTAATAATGGATATGATGATGAACATGGATCTTATATTCACATCATAAATGATCACATAGCTTATAGATATGAAGTGATTAAAGTTATTGGGAAAGGTAGTTTTGGTAAAGTTGTCAAAGCCTACGACCATAAGTTGGGAAATTATATTGCTTTGAAGATAGTAAGAAATGAAAAAAGATTTACTAGACAGGCTGCTGAAGAAATCCGGATTCTTGAACAGTTACAATTGTATGACAAAGAAAATAAAAGCAATATTGTTCATATTCTTGAACATTTTACATTCCGCAATCATGTTTGTATAACATTTGAGCTATTGAACTGTAATTTATTCGAGTTAATTAAAAAAAACAGATTTAAAGGATTTTCTCTAATTCTGGTGAGAAAATTCGCCATCTCAATTTTACAATGTTTAAATGCTTTGGAGAAAAACGGAATTATACACTGTGACTTAAAACCGGAAAATATCCTACTGCGTCATGCAAATCGCAGCTCAATCAAAGTCATTGACTTTGGTTCCAGTTGCTTTGAAAATCAAAAAATCTACACTTATATTCAATCGAGATTTTACAGGGCTCCTGAAGTTATTCTTGGGGGAAAATACGGTCTTCCTATTGACATATGGAGTTTCGGATGTATACTTGTTGAGCTGATTACTGGTTAGAAAATATTTTACAGAAATTTTGTAATTAATGATAATAATTATCTGTTTCTTACAATAAAAATTTAAGATCGACACAAAAAAATTCTGTAAAAAATCTATTATTATGCAGAATTGAAATGACGAAAAAATTCAATCGGAAATAGTTTTTATATTTTATATCTTTTGAAATTCTCAGAGTGAAATGACAAAGTTTGAGCTTTGAGATTAGAGAAATCGACAATTTATTAAAAATTGTCACATAAAATAAATTCATTTAATAAATACCTCGTAAAAACTTTTCCAAAAATTATAAATTTGGAAAATAATATTTGGTATATATTTAAATCCTTAATCCTCGTAGGACGTTATTCTCACGACTGCCAAAGATGTTAATGATCATTTACGACAAATGTGAAAATTACCTATACGACTGTATTTATACACAGCTTGTTAAATAAATAACCGAACTTTATGGATATTCTGTAAAATACACATCATATTATCCATGGAAGATTATAATTATTCAAAATAGTTTCTACGAGATTCGATACAACATCTAGTACGGTCAGTTAGTGTATGAATAGATTTTTCAAAGTCATTTAAAGGAATTTTCTTGAGCACTCGCGTCATGGCTCAATTCCAACTTTCACCTCACACACTCATAATTCAATTTTAGTTTCTGGGTTCTTTGAATAATGTACCAACAAAAGTCCGAAAAAGGTCTTCTTATCCCATGTATGTGATAGGAATTTTTTCAAATAACTTCTACTTTTTCGAAATATTTTCCCACTGGTTCATTTGTCCTTTTGTTGTAGAAAGCCGCTTGTAATTCTTCAACCACCGAGCTTCTCTTCTTAAATGCTTTGCGCAACTTTTAGTCAAAGCTTTTCAAATCTACGCTTACACATTCACAAGTGGGAATTAATTCTTGGTCCAAAAATCTCATCACTAATGCTGTCCTAGATGAATTTGGAATCTTCAAAAAAGAGAAGTACTTTTCGCATCTTTTAGTAAAATTATCCAGATCATCGTCTCTCTTGAACTTTTCTGAGTGCAATAATGTCCAGATGGTGTTGGTGCGCCACGTTAGTGACATATCAGTGTTAATAATAAAATTATGAAAACTCATTTTCAAAACATTTTTTCTATCACAAAAACTATTTAAACAACACTATTAATTAAATATTTAGTTTAAATAATAAAACATTTTTAAAAAGCATCACACATTTGATGTATGGGGAACAAACTTGACAAAAACCTTTCATTGGTTAAAATAGTTCAAATTTGTATTAAATTCTTCTGCTAACATTCTCACAGTCATTTTACCATCAGAAGCAATGATTTCACGTACTTTTCCAATCAAATGTGGACGATTTTCAGCAACCGAACGTCCAGGGTTTCCATCGTCATTTAAATCAACACGACCATTTTTAAATCATGTAAGCCATGTATAAACTTGTGTATGAGTCATGCAATCATCACCATAAACTTTTGCAGCAATTCATAAGTCTCTAATTTTTTACCCGATTTTAAAAGAAATTTTAATATTTGCTCTTTTTTCCATAAGCATGATATATACCTTTATTTAAATTCAAATAGAATTCAAACTTGTTACCTGAATAAAATAAATTTTGATGATTTTCAAAGATGAATGATGAAATTTTAAATTAAATATTAGTTTAAACAAATGAAACTTTTAGTATATGATTTAAATCAAGGGTGGGTTACTTATCCGTGTATATCAGAATATGTTTTCAATGTCAATGTTTTTCTATATATTTATATTTCAATATCTTAAAATAAATATAAATAAATAAATAAAAATAAACCGATTTTTATACTTATATATAAAATAAATAAATAAATAAACTAATTTTTTATAATAAAAGGTATGTGCAATTATTACTAACGCCACTAAAATTTCGTTCTCACACGTACTTGGAATACACCGTGTAAATCGTCTTATTATCTTTGGGGTAAATTTTGCACATTGCTCTTTTAGTATTTGTGGTTGCAGACGATGATATGTTTGAAGCTGTAAAGATGTCTATATATTTAAAGTAAAAATTCATGGAAATCCTATTTTTTTGATACATTTCAATATTGTTGTGTAAAAATATTTATGATAAAGTTTTTTGAAAAGTTTAAATGAGCCTTAATTACGCGCGAGTGTTTTTTAACGAGTAAAAAAAATGGAATATTTTTTTGAAATCGGTTATTCACCATCAGCACAATTATAAACACAATTATAAGCACAATCAGAGTCAGCTTGAAACATTTTCCTTATATACGTAAATATATTTATTTTAAAAATTTACTTTCCTAACTGCTAAAACTAAAAATACTGCTAAAACTAAACTAAATGAATGAAGTAAGATCTAAAATAAAAGTTTATAAAACTTCAGTAATTATTATTTTGGCATTATTATAATCTAAATCATTATAACTTGTCGGGTTTTAATATTCTCAGAGTATTTTAGTAAGTTTCTCAAAATCTTTCTCTTAATATTTATTTTTCATAAAATAAAAAATAAATTAATAGTTCTTTCTTAATTTGAAATTAAATAATTCAATTAATTTAATTAGTAAAATCTTAGTGCTGATCATATTTATTAAAATAATTTATTATTAAATTACAATATAATTTTTTTCAAAATCTGATTTTTCAAAAAATAATTAAAATTATTGTTTTTATTTAAATAAATAAATTTAAATATTTTTCACATTATTATAATTGATGTTTTAATATTTGTGTATTAAGAATAAATTTATAAATATAATTTTCGTATTTTATATTTTATTTTTATTGGGTTATACTCCGAATTTTATTAACAATATAGAATCATTAAATTACTTAAGGATATCCTTTATTTCCTGGGGAAGATGAAGCTGACCAGTTGAATTGTATCATGGAATTATTAGGATTACCTCCCTATTGTATGTTAGTTGATTGTAAAAGAACTAAAAAATTCTTCAAAACTGAAAGTCTACCGAGATATTGTAATGTAGAAGAAGATCCAAATTGTCCAGGTGGTACAAAATTGAAAGGAAGTTTTACCAAATGTGGTAAATATAGAGGCCCACCAGGATCTAAAAGTTTAATCAATGAACTGAAGAGAGCAGGGAATGATTTCTTATTTGTTGATTTTATTAAAAGATGCTTGGAACTCAACCCAGAAAAAAGAATAAAACCCCGAGAAGCAATAAAACATCCGTGGATTAAGTGCAAATATATTGCAGTAAACAGTGATGATGGAAAAACAAAACCCACTCTCACTAAAGATGCAGTTTCTATAGACGTTCTTTCCACAGAAATTAACTCAGAATATTATTCGAAATATGAAAGTTTTGAAATTTCTTCTGCAAATGACAAATTTCACAATAAAAAAGAAATGCATCAATCACACATGTCTGGCGAAAATAATTTTATTTTATCATCAGAAAAATCAATCTTATCAAATGGAGATGTAATGAATTAAAATAAAATTTAATTTTATTAATTGTTCTAATAAATACTGTTATTAAATAGTACTTTATTGATTTTTCTGTTTTTAAATTTCATTAAAATTCTGAAAAAATATTTTAATTGATTAAAAAGTTTTAAAGGATAAAGTCCATATCAAAGATAAAAAATTAAAAATTTTATAAATATCGTTTGTTTTAATCTGAAGAAATATTTATCACTTTGTAAAGACATCAACAGAATTTTCTTTAATCATCTTAAAATTAGAAAGTAGAAGTTTTTCTTTAAAAATTATTTCATTGTAAAATATGTTGATGATTTTAAATTTTTTTGTTGAGAAAATATAACGTAGCTCTATTTTATTTTTATATTATTATATATTATATTTTTAATAATTTTATTATATATATATATATAATTTAAGATTAATATCATATTTGATATTTGATTATTTTAAGATATATATTAGGAGAAGCTATAAGTAATATCGGTTTTATCAGAGTATGCAAGATTAGCACGATTTACTAGATTTAAATTTAGTTATTACTAATAATTAGTTGTTTTAGATATCTATTCAATCAATAAATCATTAATCCATTAATTTGCAGAATTTAAAACTTAAGAAACATTGAGAAATAGAAAATAATGAATGTTGGGATTTGCCCTATGAATTCTGTTGTCCAATGGTTTGCATGTTGGGAGGCTAGAAAATTTTGACACACGTTTCACATATTTATAAATAAAACAAGTGTATTTATTGGCCGTGTAATTCATCACAATGAATGAGAGATCAATTTCTATTTATTTTATTCTGCATAATTGAAGTTATTCGACGGGGATTATCTTCTTAGGATTTCCTATTGTCGAATTATCAATTATTTTATTACAAAATCATCAGACAGCATTATTATTATGATTCCGTTATTGATTAGATTTAAAAATAATAATTTTTTTGCTTACTGACCTTTGTAATTTTTAATTAATTGGATTAATATAGAAAAAGAATTTAATCAAATATTTTCTGAAAAGTAAGAATTTTTAAAAATAATAAATGAATAATAATAATAGTATAATATTTTAAGAATAATGATTGAAAAGCGTTAAAATTGTTATTATTTACTCAAACAAAGTTCATATCATTATATTTATAAACTGAAACTAATTTATTTTATGAGAAGTAAATTATTTTTATTTATCATTTTTTATTCATCATTCTCATCCCTTTTCTATTCTTACCGTTTTAACTGGACATTGTTTAGAGGAATTTAGATTATATTTTAAATTATTTTTTTATTGAGTGATCTGGTTACTAGTTTATTACTACGACCGCATGTTAGCGTCAAAATTCTCATTTAAATTTTTTATTATGCACCAGATTCATTTGAAAATATTATTTCTTGTAATAATAATAATTAATAATTATAATGATCGTACATAATATTAATAATCATTTAAGTAATATAAAATTTTAAAAACTTAACAATTTTTTTAATAAAAAACATTTATTTTGTAGGATAAAATAATAGATTATTCAGCTCAGACCAATACATTCGGGTGTAGAATTGAGTTTAATTGTAAGAACGTAATGTAAATGTGAAACAATATTATGTTTCATTTGTGAGGCTGATGTAGAATATAAAAATGAAACATTTCAAAAATATTGTGAATCTTGTTCATCTGCTCAAGTTTTCAGAATTGTAGAAGGAGAAGAATTATCTGATAATAGTGTGTAAGAGACGTGTTCAACTTAACATCGAATAAACTTTAATTTTCTATAATTTTTATAATTTCCACGATTTAATAAATTTTGTGATTTTCTACTTTTTTATGATTTTTATGATTTTCATGATTTCGTGGTTTTAAACCAAACATCCAAGAAAATTATTTTTTTTTCAATTTTTTAATTTTCATCGATTTTATGATTTTATAATTTTAAAATTTTGATTTTTTAATTTAAATAATAAACTTTATTATTATTATTATTAATATTAGAATAACTGAAAACAAATTTTTAAAATAATTTCTATGAACTCCGGTTTCTGGATCAACAAAGTTCTTAGAATTTTTAATAGAAAAATGTTTAAAATCTTCATGATTTTTAAATTATACCGTATGCTTTTCACTGCCATGCATGGATTGCATCTCCAGACACATCCGTCCTTGTGCTGCTTCACTTTGATCTCGGATATTTCAATATTGCATGAATCACAAAGGATGTTGGTTTTCAAAATGCTTAATGCTCTTAATACCTGGTTGTATTCTTATACTATACTATTACTATATACATTTTTTGAAATTTTAATTATCGATATTTCAAGTAAGTCTAAAGTAGACTCTAAACTAATAAATTAAGAATTAATTAAATTCTTCTAAAGTAATTTAAATTTTAAAATTTTAAAATAGATTCTAACCACTTACTTATTAAAGAAAGACAATACAATCATTTCTGTCAGTTTTAAAAGAAAATTATATGTAATAATAACTATAAACATTATATTAAGAAATATAAAGAAATGTTAACAAATATTAAGTTTGTTAAAATGAATAAAAATTATAGCAACTTCAAAATACAGTTTTGAAAAATTTATTATATATTGCTTTTAGATGACATTTTATTAAATTGTTTTTGCTATAATGTTATAATCAATTTTTCAAAATAATTTTAGAATCCTGATGTCGAGATTTGTTAATAACAAAGTTATTCATGCTGATTTATTGAAAGCTACGTGGTTAAATTTTAAAAACTCAGAGGTGTTTTTGATTTTTGAAAGTATGTTTACAGTAATTAGGAAATCCTTTGCCAGTCCTTGAAAAATGTCGATGATACTTCTATACAGGAGGCCTTGCATATATTCCACGATGAATTAAGTAATCTTGAAGAAATATATGAAGATATTGGAAAGATTTTAAAAGAAGTTGATCTTTATATGACTGGGGTATGACTTTTTGAATTTTCTTATACTTAACAACATTTAATTCATTATCAAAATAAATTTATAGTTGAATAATCTAAATGAACATTTCAATATAAATTTCAATTCCAGATCAATGAAATATTGTTACAAGACAAAGCGCCTGTGGACATTGTTTCATCAGATAAATTATTTGATAAATTTCAATGGAGTCGGTCAAAACTGGAGAAAGAAATTGCAACGCTAAAGGTATGTCAATTTGAGAATTGAAATCATTTCCAAAAATAATTTTTGTGTACCCAATGGATTTAATGTTACATGAATTTATTTAACACTCTAAATCAGTGTAACACACTCAACCTAGACGATCAAAAAAAAATTTGTTGACGATGGTAAACGATGAAAGATTAATTTTTATAACTTGTGTAACTCATGAAAATACGATATCTGAATATTCATATGACATTAACGTATACCTTTCTTTTTGCACAGACATTCGGTCAAAAATGCAAACTTCTTTTTCTCTTTCAGAGTTATTTCATTCCACCTTATAAATAGTTGGATACTTCAACATTTCAGTGTACAGTCTGGCCTGCATTTAACGACGTTTTCCATAGGTTTTGATGAAGCATAGCAGAAATACCAATAAAATACTTCGATTTAGCAAAATATTTTTTCATAATTAAAATAAAATTTCCTTTTATTTTACCCTCATTATATTAGGTTGAGTCAAAAGTATTTTCGATTTTTTATTTAACTATTTCAAAATAATTTATTATACAGTTAAAAACATTTAAATCAATTTATTTATAAATCATTTTGAAGTTAATTAAATATTCTAACTAAGTAAATGAACTGATTTAAAATAATAATATTTGATTTTATATTTTATATTAGTTTGAATAAATATGGAAAATTTTGAAATTAAGACACTTCTTCGATATTATTGGAAACAAGATTTTAGTTCTAGTGCAGCGACTGAAGAAATATGAGGTGGAAGGTGAAGATATTGTCTTAACTCGTGCAGCTCAATTGTGGTTCAAAAAATTTAATCAAGGTGAGAGCGACCTTCAGGATCAACTACGTTCTGGCAAACCTGTTATATGAATTTTGAAAACATGCAAATCATTTGAAAATAATCTAGAAGATTGTCTGATGAACTTAATAAACACTTGGAAATTCAATTTTTACAATTTGAATCACTAGATTTTGAATAGTGACTGGAAAATTAACTCAAAATAAATAAATTGTTAAAATATATTATTTTCGAAAATTTGATTGGCCAACTTTGGTTAATAAATTTGTTTCAAATTATTGAAATTTTCTTTTCATACAATGGGCTTTCCTTTTTTGGGAGTACCAAATGCTAGTCAATATGACCTTCAAAATCAAGATGATGTAAGTTGATTTTAAGAGGAAAATTATTGGAAACATAAGTAACAGCAGCAGGAACTCTGTTTTGGAAAAAAGATTTAAGGTACCAAGAACAACTATTATTAGAATCATCAAATCGAAAAATCCAATAATGAATGGAATTATGGATGGTATTGGTCCTAAAAGAAAAAAAATGAAACAGTCGAAATACGAAAATCACGAAAAAGCCACGCTAACGTTGTTTAATCAAGTTAAAAGTCGAAACATATTTGTGACTGAATAACATCTTCAAGAAAAGGCGAAGGAAATAACCACTGAGATGAATCTATTCATGTTTCCAGCAAGTAATGATTGGTTCAAAAATTTTTGCATAGACATCTAATAATTCTCAAGACTAATCATGGTAATGATGCAACGGGTCTCTAGGAAGATGTGTTTTTATTTCAAGAAATTAAAACGGAAGAAGATTTTGAAGATGAGAGAAGAGGATAATATAAATTTTGATTGATAACTGTTTTCATTTTGGTTTACTGATTCATTCTCGATACTTTTTGAACAAATTATTAAGTATTCCATAAGTTCCTTATTTGGTTCATAGTGATGGGGGGGGGGCAATTAGTGATCAATATTTCATCAAACTATTTTTGATGACTTTTGAAGTATAGCAAAGGGCATTGTCTTGCGGAAATTAGTAATTTCGATCGGGAAACAGTCTGGCAATCGACTGTAACAATCCTTGGTTTAAGATATGAAAATAAGTGGCGTCATTCACTTTCAACCAATCAATCCACGCCACGCTCCAACTCCAGAATAGCTAAATCAGCCACAAATCATCATTCCTTCGTCAAATTTCACAGTTTTGTTCGGGTTTGCAGGTTTGAAAGTTTCATTTGATCTACGTATGCATTTTTCTGGTTTATCGGATACCAAACAAAATCTGATTTTATATAACCAGATCATTGATTTCCAAAAATTGATTAGTTGATCAATGTGTTTCATTTCCCAGTTTCAACGCATACTAAATTTGCCTTTGAAAGGATAGGTTTTCTTCTGCAGCTATAAATTCTAAGGACAGCAGTTTGTAGACTTTTTATCGATCTTTGGCACAGTTTAACACCACTTAGGTCTTCAGAGTCAGTCGTTAAGGTCCTCAAGGATTGTTTAAGATTTTTTTGGCTAAGCGTACAATTTGTCTATCAAGGCGAACACTCGTCTTTCTCAGTCTATCAGAATTAATTTTTCTTTCTATTGTTCCAAAATGCATTTCTTTCATCAAGATGCGATGTACAGTTCCTTTTGATGTAAAAATTCCATAGTCGGTCAACATTTTATTGACTATTTTGCGTTCAGAAAAACCAGATTTTGCAAATTCTGAAATTTTGGAGCTATTTTCTATTGATAATTCTTTTATTTTAAGCTTAATTTTGTGGGTGGAATAAAAAGCCACATTATACCGACACAATAAAGAATAAAATTATCTTTAAAAAATTTGAATAGATCACGAAATATTTCAAGAATTATCGATAAAATATTGATTTCAGATAAAGTCGAATTTTTAGTGACCAAGGATTTTTTTCATACCTTTAAGTGATAGAATAAAGCAAAAATGTTTATAAAGCTTTCTAATATGAAAATAAGTTACCAGCACTAGTATTTGACATAAAAATGAAGCCAATTGAAAACGAGTATTTTCAACAAAAGAAAAAATTTTAAAAATATTTTTTTCAGAAAAAAATATTTTTTCAATAACTTACAGTAACAGCATTAATAGAAGATTATTATTATTATTATTATTATTATTATTATTATTTATTATTATTATTTATTATTATTAATATTATTATTATTATTATTATTATTATTATTATTATTTTATTTATTTATTTTTTATTTATTTATGTATTTATTTATTTTATTATTATTATTATTATTATTTATTATTATTATTATTATTATTATTATTATTTTAT
>JBBMKC010215042.1:0-12693 GCA_037834085.1 Bipalium vagum | reverse complement strand
ATAATAATTAATAATAATAATAATAATAATAATAATAATAATAATAATAATAATAATAATAATAATAATAATAAATATAAATAATATTATAAATAATAATATAAATAATAATTTAAATAATAATAATAAAAGTAATAAATATAAACTGATTTTATTATTCAATAATGAATAAAAATTATAAATATATTAGTGAATAAATATATAAATAATTTCATTGAAATATTTTTATGATTTGAATAATATTTAGGGATGAATTGATTTTGCCTCAAATTAAACTTGAGGGATCCAAAAGAATCTAAATGTGAAACATTTGAAATGAAAATGAAAATTAACATTGATAAATAGAAATTGACGTGTGCAATTTTGCAGTTTGTCTAAATTTCTGAGAATTATTTTTCAACTAGATGAGCGTGAAGTCATTGGCAATCAAAATAAAGTTTTAAATTAAAGATGAAAGATTTTATAGAAAGTAGATTGATTTCATAACAGGCTGACAAAACCTTTATGAATTACATCCAAAAATTAGTTTTTTTACTGAAACGTCTTAAATTTATTAAATAGATTCGAAAAAATATATGCAATTGTTGCGATTATGAAATTTACCATAATAGGGTAATAATAGTGATTAATAATAATAATAATCAGATTAAAAGAAATAATTTTTACAACATTATATGCGTAAATTAATTAGGCTTATTGAAAGCCGCTCGACTTTGGCTCTTCAATTAATAGTTCTTTTATATGACCAAATCGGATTAATTAATTAATAAGAGTCGAGGGGCTATATATTCTTTAATGAAATAATTATCTTTCTTGTCCGAATTGGGCTGTTTGAGTTTGCAGACACCCAATTCTGATATCTTCCGGTCGGATTGGCCACTAAAACTATAAAATGCTCTCGAAATTGAGAAGTGACAGAGCCAGTTGATACTCATTGAAAGTCAAAAATCGCAATTAAAGAGGTGTTAGTGTCAGTGTCAGCATGTATTCGTAAAACAAAACTCGTTAGTTTATGTTTTACTTGCCGAGGACTGTGTTCGGGTTTCTTTCACATTTGGAGACTGTCATGTGCTAAAGTAGATTAGAGTCTAGTAGACCAATCTACAAGTGAATTAGGCTAAAAGTAACTTTGTTCTTATGCATAACCACTGTCGATTCTCAATAACATTAATTTTTATTATTTTCTTTATCCATAATTTTACTTCATTATCACATAGCTGACATTTGTATTTTTGTTGGATCGATAAACTAAGAGGTACTTGAAGACTTTGAGATAATTTTGCATAGTGATATGAAACAGTCGAGGATTCGGCACTTGTGGATAAGGAAGTTAATTTTTGGGACATGGTTTGAGACAAATGTTGAGTTTACACGGTTGTAGATACTGGGAATATTGATTGAAAACGTGTTTGGTTATTTTTCGCGAGAGTATTATTTATTATCAAACACAACCATGAGATATTCTTGGAGTCAGATCATACGATGAGCTTGGTTAATATAAGATATTATCATAGTTGTAATGAATGTACTCATATCCTGAGAAATTTTAATTTTAAAATAATAATTTATTGTAATGGTTTTAGTAATTTTAGAAAGTTAAGAATAATAATTTAAAAATTATAAATATTTAAAATTTAATTATAAGAATTATATTACAAAGTAGATATTATAAATTGTAATAATATTAAAAATATATTTATTTATTATTTTATAATTATGTACCAAAGAAGAATTCGCATGGTATGATGATTAAAATTAATAAAAATTTATGGAGCTTAAACTTATAAATTTTATTAATAATTATTATTTTTATAATCAATACTTACAAAGCTAAAATAGTTTCTTATTCGAATTAGTTATCTGATTTTCCAAAAACTATTTTAAAGTCACTTAAAAATAATTTTGTTAATATTTCCAATATTTTTATTAAAAATTTTAAGAAGAAAATCGTTTATTTATATCCAACTAATTAAAATTATATTTTTTACTAAGATTTTTTAAAAAAGTAATTAAAAATATTAATCCTTTAAATATTTTCGAAAAATTTGATTCATTAAAAATATTTTAAATATCAATTTTATTTTAAATAAATAAAATAATATTCTTTATAAAATAAATTCATAATTTAATTAAAATCAAGGTTAAAGTATATCAATTTTAATTTTTATTAATTTAATCATTTTTAAAAGGGAAGAATCTTAACAAAATAAAGATATATTATTAATAATAAAAATTAAAAATTTTTATATTATTGAAAAGTTATAATAAGATACAGAATATTTAAAATTTAAATTTTCACTGAAAAAATCAATAAATTATTATTCAATTATTTATAACATATAAAAGTGGTCTTTACTTTTCTTTTCTTTGTTATTTGATTCATTAGATGAACAAGTCTTCTTATTCGAAATTTGTTCACAGGGTTTCACTTTCAATTTAGAATTTATTGATTCCCCATGGCTACTGTCTACAGAGACAGTAGGTTTTCTGAAAGAAATGACACGTCAATAAAATGATTATTTGATAATATAAATAATTAAAAAGAACAGGACTTTGTGTAGAAATATATTACAATTAAATAAATTAAGAGAAACACCAGTGAGAATTTGTATTGTATATATGATGCTTAATTGAATAGAAAGAGAATTATTGTAATGATAAATATTAAAATATGGCTATAATGTAATAATAATATCATTTTACATTAGATATTCATTCATTTATTTCACATTAGAAACAAAGCAACTCTTGAATCGAAATATGTATCGATCTCCATTACAATTGTATCATTAATAATAATAATAATAATATCAATGAATGCAAATCAATATAACCCAAAATACAATAGAAAAAATAATTCTATTGTCGTAAATAAACAAAAATATTGACAGTTAATTCTTCAGAACAAAATTCGAGTTACAAGTCGGTGTAATTAGTTCGAGATTAAACAACCATTTACTCATTTTACTCAATCAAAATTGGTGAAGCAGGAAAGACAGTTAGGAAATGTGGTGACAGCTCTGTCACTATATCAGCACGAAGTCGAGTAAAATATCGGAAAAATCAATTTCTTGTGATCAACTGACCATTTTACTCTAGTAAAACATTTGGACGTTAATTATCTTATCAATTGAATTGTATTTTTAAAAAGAATATTGGTACACTAAAAATTGTCATTTTATATTTGTTCTTGTTAACAAAAATTTCCAATTAATCTTATTATCTTATTGAAAAACCTAAACATTTTTAATCAATAAAATATTTTAAATTAAAATTTACATATAATCGATAGGTTTAGTTTCCAAACAATACTTGCAAAAAAAGCCTTTTCCCAAATTTCAAAATTAATATTTAATATTGATCTTTAAAATTAAGTGTGACAAAAAAAATTGATTAAATCAATTAAGATATTTTCTGAAAATATAATAATTTAAATAATTTTACAAAATTCACAAGCAAAAAAATTTCAAATAAGATGTTGAAGAATTTCTTTTAATAAAATAAAAATAATCAATTCATTTCATATGAAGATAATCATGAAGAAAATGGGAAAGAAGTAGATTGAAAATAAAATTGAACTGCAGAACAGGAATAAAATGTTTTCATATGTCAGAAATAACAGAGAATAATTGAAAAAAATTCTGTCTCCAAAGACAAAAACAAACCGTAAGCTGATGATGGTTGCGAGATATAATAGATCATTAGGTTTTAGTAAAGGTAAAAAAAGGCTCCAACATAATAAAAAAATGTAATGGAGAAAAAAATTATTTTATAGAAAGCATCATGATAATGCAATCAAATATAATGCGAGGAACAAAATGGGATAAAAATAATAAAGAAAATAAAAGGAAGGTCGAATAGACGTTTGGTAAAGTTGAGTTGGTTAACTCTATATTGCTGAGAAATTATTTTTGTTTCCATTGAGTAAAATAAAAATTCAAAAGAAGTGAAGAAAATAAATACTTCAAATTTTCATAGTGTACATATTACAATTATTATTGACGGAATTAATTGGCACTGTATGATTAAAAAAAGTTAAGGTTATAGAGGAGTAAAAAATTACTATGGAATACAAGAATTTTCAAGTAAAAAATTAAAGAATTAATACACTTTTCTAACAATTTAAAAAGGCTAATGAATTTGGATGATTAGTAAATGCGAAAAATTGGTTAATTAAATTAAAGAGATTAATCATGAGTTTTCATTTTAAAAAAGTAAATTTAATATTTTAAAGGAAAATTTGACATTTTTTCAATTTCATTAAAATAAAAGTTATGTTACATGAAAGATTTCTTTAAATTCATGAACATTTTCGTGAAATACAACTGAAAAATGAAAATGGTCTTTTATATGAATTAAAAAAATCTCCACTGTATATTTTGCAGATTTTCTAACAAAATTAATGACTTCTATAAAATGTTTAAAAGAAAACAAAAAAGGCTTTGTTAATTATTTTAGTGAATTATATCCTTTCAGATTCAAATAACTCTTTATGTTGAATAAAAAATCTCAATATGAAATATGATAGTATTTTAAATGTCCTCTTCATAATATTAATAATTACAATAATTAATAGTGTTGTTATCTTTGAATTTTATTAATATTCGATAACAAAATTTGCCATTTATAGATTTTTCTCAATTTCATTTTCAGAAATTCTGTTTGACTTATATTTTTAATTTTATAACATGATATTGATTTATCAGTAGGATAATAAATAAATAAATTTAAAAAATGAAAAACTAAAAATAATAATTAATTATTATTGAAACTTACAAAGCTTTAATTTTCAACGATCTGATAATAATAATAATAATAATAATAATAATAATAATAATAATAATAATAATAATAATAATAAGCAAGTAAACGAATAATTTAAGGAGTAATACAAACAAAGTGTTTAATAAAAATAAAATAAAATTCAGTTTCACAAAATCTGGATTAGTAAGGATCAAATTCTATTTATGCAAGTAATTCCTTTTGAGACTAAGAAAAACAAGTTCAGAAATTTTTTATTAAAATATTCAAGGAAAAATAATTGACTTCGAGTTTTTACTTAGTTTTGTACAATAATTTAATTAAAAATATTTCGTAATTAAAAAACATTAAATATTATCTATCGGACAATTAAGAATCAAAGTCGTAAAATAATAGAACTGTTCTTCAAAAATATAACAAGCATTTAATAAGTGTCATAGATATTTCTTTGTAATCGTCGATCAAAAGTTGAAATACCTTTCCTCAGCCTATTTCAAATTTCAATCAGGATTGTCTGGAACAAATATTTCATTTAGAGTGCATGAGCTACCATGACATTAACATTTTCTCATTTTTGATTTTATTATCAAACAAAATGAAATATTTCCTGAACATTTAAATTGATTTATCAAAATATTTTCGTCAACCTATAAAGTCTTCCAAGACTAATCAACTATTTTTCTCAATTATCTATTGTAGAGGTTGTACAAATCAATAATTCATTAATTAATTAAAACTTTTATTTAAAAAAAAATTCCAATTTTAAATATTTTTTAAAAAACTTTTTCTCAAATTAAAAAAGTTTTCCGCAATGAGTTAATGTAAATAAGGCTTGGATTATAATTTTCCACTAAAATGTTTGAAAAATAATTTTCAAAAAAGCGTTTTGTTAAAGTTACGGCCATTTTTCGGATAAAATTAATATTGGATGGAGGAAAAAGTTCTTCTTATTTTGTAGAAAAATTGAAATTGAATATAAAAAGTACAAGTATTCATATAAACCACATATACAATTTTCAAATCGATAATATCCGATAACTTTTCAAATAAAAAATCAGTGAAAAAGTCTTTGGATTTTTTGACGAAACATTTTACAGAATATTCTTTACATTCATGCATAAAACTTAACTTTAACTAATTGACAGAGCTCTGCAGAAATCTAAATAAATAATAATCTGACGATGCCAGATCCAGGATTATACAACGCTACATCATAATTTACTAATTATATTCATTCAATCTTTGGTTGGAATTCAAAGATTTGTGGTCGACATTATCGTGATGAAACACAAAGATTTTCCCATTTATCAAATTTTGTTTGGTTTTTATCAATATAATTTGTTAATCAATTACCATGCAGAACAGAATCATTTTATATTTTAAAATTTTTTTCTTGTATTTTTGTACAATATTTTTGTTCTTGTTGTAATAAAACTTTAAAAGATATCGAATATCTTCTTTTGATATTTTCCTTATTATAATATATTAAGAAATGTAAAATTTTTTAAAAATGTAACGACATTACAAAATATTTGTACTAACTTCACAATATGAGAAATGAAAAAACTAGACACATTAACATTTAATTAAATATAATATTTAATTTCAATGTTTTATAAAATATGAAAAATGTTTTCCCCAGCACAATATTACAAAAGCCTTATTGGCAGAACAATTATTCATAAAATGAACTTTTATTAAAAAATTGCTTTCCTTATAAGTGAACACCACCACCCAGTGACAAATAAAATAAATATTGAGATAAATCAATTAATAACAAAAGCTCAGAATTATTTCAATTAAGCCGATCGTTAAATAAAAATGACTGATTGAAAAAATAAATAAAAAGATTTTTCTTATAAAAAGCGAAAATTCCTTGTATACACGTTTTATGAAGTTTACTGGGTGTTTTTGAGAAGTGAACTCAATTTGCTGGAGAAAGAAAAACATTACTGTGAATTGTTGTTTTATTGACAAAAGAGTATTTCATTTATTGATTTTTTGACTATTTTTTTGTATCATCAAGTACTCTAAGATGACTACCAACCTGGGAAAATTAAGAATTACAGCTAACGTTGATAGAAGATGATTTCTTACTATAATGGAATGATAGTGACAATAAAACAAGTAATTTATTTATAGCGGAACTCTATTCTTGACATGTTTTCTCTCTAAAAAACCATCTCTGTATAATGTACTATATTTCATTTGTTCTCTTATAAACAAGCTCTAAAAATAAGGGTCAAGGGTAGAATGTCGCTATATATAAATTACTAAAACAGAAAATTCTACTTCTGATTCCGAGACAATAGAAAAAATTATCCTTTTTATCAAATCTGAACTGTGAGAAATATTAAAAGTACAAAAAAGTAAATGTAACCAAAGTTCATTTTGAATTACTTTTCCACCTGAGATTGTGCTATGTTATATGATAGAGAGTAAAAGTGGAAAAAGTACATGTAGACAAAATTAAAATTAGACCAGAAATTTAATCGAAAAGGCTTACCCTGACATATTGATTTGCACGTTATTTTCGGAACAGTTTTTAGTGCAATCGTTTTTATTTGCTTCCATTTCTGCAACAGGAAATTTCATATCCGTCTGATCGTCATCAATACTATCGCTTTCCAAAATTAAAAACGGTTTTTTACCATTTTCATTGTTAGACGACGTTTGGATTTCTGATTTCTTTTTCTCTTCACTTTTTGCTTCTTGTGATTTTAAAGGAAATAGCAATGATTCCTCAGCGGAATCATTATCTACCATTACTCCTTTTATATTATTATTGTCTGGATAAAATTTGAAAAATGTTCACAAGTCGAAGAATTAGAGTTGATATTACAATAAATTACCAGATAGAACGATGAATTAAAACTATATAACTATTAATGTTATGATACAAAAAACAAATTTCAATGTATTAAGTGAGTAAACTTTAAAAATAAAAAAGATTAATTTAAAATAATAATAAATTTTAAAATTAAAAATACGAATTTATTTATTCAAAAAATAAAATAAATTTTTTTATTTAGTTTAAGTGTGAAAATTTATGTTTAATTAAAAAATATTTATCGGAATCTTCCAATTACAAATTAAGTATTAGAAATCATTAAAATATTTTTCATTATTAAAAATATATGATAATATTTTATAAATTATATAATATTTCATAATATAATAAATAAAAAATTTATTAAATTAATTTTTAGAAAGATTAAATTAATCACTATTCATTTAATTCTTCAAATGTAATTGAAAATTAAATTATTTTTAATATGTAATTAATAAAATAAAACAAATCATAATAAATGAATAACTCAGTTATTATATTTTATCATCTTTTTTCTTTGCAGTACACAACTTGAGATTTGATTCAATTTTTTTTTCAATATTAAGTTCATTCAATAAAATTAATTCAAACAAATAAAGATCGTTTTAAATTATAAATTCTATATTCATTACAAAGACCGACATATTTAGTTTGAGTTATTGGTATTTTTTCCTATATCATATCATTTTTCAGGCGATTCCTTACGCCTGTTTTCAGCATAACAACATCAGTCCTCACAAAAGTTTAGTGACTCAGCAGAAACTATTAATTCTTGGATAGAATGTGATTCAATACCTACCATATTCATCCAATCTATCTCCTACGGATTTAAACTTATTTCACTCACTAAACATTTTTTGTTTTGCAGAATGTTAGATAAAAATAAAGATATCCATACTCAGTTCACACAGTTCTTCTCAAGTAAGTTAAATAAGTTCCAAGCAATTGGAATCTTAAAATTACCTTATTAATCAAACGGGACGATACATTATTTATTGAAAATTTTGTTTCTTGATTTTTGCAATTAATAAAAAACAGAAATAGTTTTCAGAACAATATAATTATAATGTATAATTTTTAAACTAATGACCTGAATGAAATAGTAACGTTATTTTCATCCATCACTAAAATATGTAATACATTTTTTGTGAAAAATGTTACCAAAATTGTGACGACTGATTGAACGAAAATGTTTTAAAAGCATTAGAAAGAATCTGAATTCGATATTACATTTTTATTAATTATAATGAAAATAATAATATTCAAGACAATTTTTAATATTATAATATATAATATGACGGATTTCTTTCAGAAAAATAAACCCACGAAAATCTGCATAGATTTATTTACCAATTTAATCGTTAATTCACATTCCAGCTGCAATTATTGAATGATAAATCCTTTCAAAATTGCCTCGACCAAAGAATCGATAAATCTCACGATTTTCCCCGATTTCTCAAAGCCTTGATAAAAATCTCAATAATTTCATTGTGAAACATTAAAAAATATAATCGAAAATCTCAAAATATTCTTCTTTAGATTTCCAACAAAATGACATTGTTTAAAATTTTTGAAAAATTTATTTCTTAATTAATGCATATGTTGATTTTTTTCTACTCTTATCGATCATTTTAATATTTGTGACTTATAACACTTATGGAAATATGAAACATTTCGTGCATCTGAAACCAAAATATAATATTTCATAAAGAAATAATTATATATTGAGTGCTGAAAATAAATGCAGTGTAAGAATTAAAATATATCATTCAATCTTATATGAATCCATCGAACTAACACTGGATTCAATGTTGATGATCAATAAAAAGAATGTCAATATCAGGTCATTATATAAGAAATCAATATTGAATTATTATATAAAACTATTCATAGTACCTATATTACTCCCTTCATATAGAATGCTATGAAGTTTATTGTTCATATTTGTGGACCAGCTGGAAGCAAACTGATTGTGAGAAATGCTAGATCCATTTTCCTTGAGTGGTAACTTCAATTCGATTGATGTGGGGATAAGAGGTTTTGTGTCCAAACTGATAAAAAGAGAACTGTTCTCATCAAACTGTTGCTGCATCACATCCAATAATTGAGACGTGGAACTGTTATTGATCAGTGAAGTTGTGAAAATCGTGTCCGTGGATGTCGTCATGATATTTTGACTTTTAACGGAATTCTGTGAAGAGATTTATTAGACAAGGAAGATCTTTTAGAAGAATAAATAACCAATAAGCCATTGTGAAATTTAATGTTAGATGGAAAGTAGTTTTGGGAAAATAAAAAATTTATTAAAAATCGATACAATTCCTCAAACATTTTTTTATTATCCGCCATTAGCTTGCAACAATGAAATGAAAATTCAGTCAGCCTTAATTAAGCAAACAATCATTAATAATTACTAATGAAGTTTTGGAAATTATAAGTATTAATTATTGATTTTTTTAGAGTATTTATAATGATATGCTTCACAATAATAAGCAAATTTCCAGTAAAGAAACCCAACTGATCAACCGAATAATTCTAACAATACATTAACGGATTTTCAAAGAATGGCTTATTTTTCTGAAACGAAACTTATCAATTCTCGGTAAAAGTTAATTAATTAAATAAAAATTCATAACTGACCAATAAAAGTGGATCGAATGAAAATAAAATTATATAAGATTCCGGTCAAATTTTATTACTATTTAATAATTGATTAAAGATATTAAAACCTAAGACGGTCTTTTATTCGGATCATAACTGAAACATTGAAGAGACATAAATTATTGATGAAGATTATAATATTAAAACAATCAATAAAATACTGTTAAATTAAAACGACTGATTAAATTCTGAGTATTGATTAGCAATTAAAAATATATCAAACTTAATGAAATAAAAATTGGCTATTAGTTTACAAGGCGAACAGATATTTTTTAATAATTGTGAAAATTTCTGAAATAAGCTTGGACTTAGATAAAACAATGTTTTGTAAATAGAAGATTAGAAAAGTTTTCGTTTGTCAAAAAATCTCCGATTCTAATATACATGTGATAAGACTTACTTTTACACAAGACTAGCAGTGCAAATAAGGATAAAACTATTATTAATATAATTTTATTTTGAATGAATTATTTAATATATTGAATATTAATATTTAAAAATGAAATATTTTTTGAACATTATTAATTACTATTAAAAATAATAATGATTTTGATGTGATGAAATTAAAGTCAGAATTAAATTACATTAATTAGTTTATTGAAACTGCAAATGGGATTTTTGAGGAATTAATTAATTAAATTATATGGGATGAGATTTTTAGCAAAAAATGTAATTAGTTCACTATATATTAATAATCATTTAAATAATCTTTAATCAAAAATTTAAAATAATATATTAGTTTTTCGTCATAAATTTCAAGATTAATAAATCAATTCATTTTATTATTTTTCTTATTAAAGTTCATTAAGGTTTCAACCTAAGTAGATATATAGATTGAATAATTTGGCACAAATAAGAAATGAATTTCAATAATTATTTATTTGACAACAGTGAAAAAATATTTAAAGTTATTTTGATCTCGCAAACCGAAGAAAAAGATGACGAGAATATATAGATAACATTTTCTGATTGAGTAGCACTACAAGAATCTTAATTAGTTATACTTATCAATGGTACATAAATTGTCAAAATAAAATCAGAGAATGTCTACAAATCAGTAAATTATTGGAACGAACAAAACTATGACTCCATACAGCTTCATATTTCCTTGGAAAATTAATTTAATTTCTAAGGTTAATAATTATCAATAACTGATCAAATTATGTATTGATATATACATCGGATACAGACATTGGAGCCAGAATATTTCGTTCCAATCATTTTTCCGTGACTGGCAATCATTAATTCAATATCTGACTAAAGTTTTTAAATATTTTTTGAATAATTTACTATTTTGCTGTTTTAAAAATTAAAATACTGCAAAAACAATTTTGAAAAAATTTCAAATATTTTTTTGGTTATATAAATTAATTAATTTTTATAATTAAAAACAAACTAATTCAATTATTTTTTAAGTTTATTATTGGTTAAAAATTAATTATCATAGCTATTAATTGTCATTTAAGTTTCAATGGATTATAGAATATAGAAATAATAATAATAAATAATAATTTTGATTATTATTTTCAATAATAAGATCGATTTTAGTCAAATAAGTGAAATCAGCATTTAAATAAAATCAAAGATCGTATATAAGAGAATAGATAAAAAAAATTAGGAAACTCAATCGTTTTTTACTGCGAATTTCTAAAGTACTTGAATTGGGCTTTCTGGAGAATTTTATGACCAGTCACTTATCAATTAGATTCAAATGATTCCTTAATATGAATGAAACAAGCTAAAATTAGAAATAAACATTTTTAATACTGCATCTGTACTTATTGATCTCGTGCAAACAATTACACATGACATAATCGATTTCCTTTTGTAAGACCACAATGTATGAAATTCAATATGCCACAGAGACATTATTACTTCAACAATCGCTCAATAAACGTCTTAAATTAAAACTACAGCGACAATTAAAAAGAAAATGGAATTAGTCAATAAGGAAATTAAAGGCGTCAATTAAATTAATTTTTGTACTCAATCTTCATAGTTGTACAAATTTATAAGTTGAAAAACTAATTGCGATTTGCGTCTATAGTTTTTCAAAGTCTTTAATAATTTTTATGTCACTTTTGATAAATTCCAGTATGTTTAAATAATAATGATTTTCAATTTTTCACTACTATTATTATTATTTTAAAATTAAAATTGATTTTAAAAAATCACTTAAATCTTATTTAAAAATACAAATAAGCAATATTATTGTCAATTTTTAAAACTCATTTCTGATTACACAGAGAGCTTTTGTTAAAATAAATGGTTTCTAAAAATAATCAAACCGATAAGTAATAATAAATTTTGGAAAAATAAATATATTAAAAAACAATCTTATACAATTATAGATAAAATTAAATATATATTAGGTTTCCAAAAGAGTAATTGCGGTTGTTTAAATACTTTACTTTAAGTTAAAACTTTTAGCGATTTACAAA
>JBBMKC010215031.1:0-12693 GCA_037834085.1 Bipalium vagum | reverse complement strand
CGGAATTCAATATTTTCATACATTTTAAAACTAATATTTAAAATTTTCGCAAAATATAAATTTAATGATATATTTAAGCAAAAACTATTTTCGATGCCTTTATGTAAAGAATAATAATTATCCAAAATATCATTTCAATATTTAAATATTTTCGGTTCCATTCTAAGGACTTTTCAGCCCAACCATGTACCATGAAGAATACATAAATTCATAAACGATCTAAAAGATAATTTCAGAATACTTTCCAAAACCTAGTATTCGTTAACCATAACCCTTATAAACTTCCATCTACAAAGTCATGATCAATGGCAGATTCGTTGGTCAAATTAAAATCATGGTGCAAATTTTGATCATAAGAAGCACGATCCTAAAATTTTACTAAGAAATTATTATTCAATTCTTTCCTAAAAAATAAACCTTTTTTTCGAAAATTATTCTCATTAAGTACACCACTTTCAGATTCATTTATTGTTAGCCATTTGCATAATTCTTCATCAATTTCTTGGAAACAAATCGGCTTTAAGCTGTTTTTCTATTCTTTCTTACTTGAGTCTTCTTTAATATTTTTCGCTTTTCATTTAAAATCCAATATGGAACGCCTTGAAGATTTTTTTATTCAATTTGACTGAAAACATTTCAGCTATCCTCGTATTAGTTACCTTACTTTTTAGCTTATTCCAAAATTTCCATTTTTTTTTCGTTAATAGACAATCTTACCCTGTTATTCATTTTTCTTAGCAGTACAAACAACAACTAATATTTAAACAAAATTTTTAGATTTTTAAAATTAACTATATTTAAAATAGGAGTCACGAGGGTATTTTGAAAATTTCGCGAAATGAAAACGAAAAAAAATGTTATTTTAACAAAAATCCCATTGTTTTTCAACATAATCTCCATTAAGATTAATGTACTTGTACCAACGTTGTTTTAAGGGCATTATGGTCTCTCGAAAGTGGTTTTTGTTAAGGCTTCCAAAATAATGATTTATTGCTTCATGAACCTTCTCTTTTATGGAAAAGCGCTTTCCACCAAGAAAAATTTTCAACTTTAGGAACAGGTGAAAGTTAGAGGGAGCCAGATTGGGTGAATATGGGGATGTTGAAGAAATTCGTACTTTAATTCATTGATTTTTACCATTGTAATTAATATCGTATTAATGTACATTACTTTGATGAAAAATAGTTTTCTTTTTCTGTAAACCGGGTCTTTTTTCATTAATGATGGTATCCAATTTATCCTACAGTTATACGTAATAGTCTCCATCCATTGCTTCATCTTTTTGGAAATAATCTATCATAAGAATTTCTTTGATATAAAGGGAGGGTGGAGATATTGCGAGGTTGAGTTATACAGTAGATATTTTATTGAATATAGTCAAAATTATACAAACAAAAACGGATTTTTTATATATCTTTTTAAATTATATATCTTTTTGTAAAATTATTATTAATAATTGGCGTCAAATCTTCGACTTTTTCAATCTATGATTCGTTTAACACTTGGATTAAAATTTAAAAATTGAGACAGCCTTACAACAAAATTTATAAAAGTTTAATATAAAATATTTTTTTAATGATAATAATTGATTCAAAAAATTATCTTTAATAAATGGACATTTTTTTAATTGATTAATGTTCTTTGTTATTAAAATTTAATTTGTTCCTTATACTTTTAAAGTGAGAAAAAGGGTCATTGTAAACTTCCTAAAAATTAAACTATCTTTAAAAACCTCGAAAAATATTTATATTATTTTTTTTCAAAATAATAAAATAAATTCAATTCACATTGAACCATTAGGATTTATCCAAACCAAAGCTTCCTACTTCAACATTGGATGATGTTAAAGAATATATTCTACTTTTAATAATAAACTAATTTAACAATCTCAATAATTAATACTAATTTAATAATGTTTAATAATTATTTTGCAATATAAAAAATATATTCATATAAAAAATATAAAGATATAATTTCTTTTTTCTAGAAAACTCAATTACGGAAATTTAAATATAAAACAAACTAATTATGGAAATTTTAATTTTTCTAAAAAGTGATTTTATTATTAAATTTCATATTAAGATCTAGTGGTAAAAATTAAAACTTTTTTTTCTTTAATTAATCAATTTTATAAAGAAAAAAATATTAATAATTGAACTAATAAAAAATTGATCCATTACGAAAATTGTTGAATTAATATTTTACATGAAAAAAGACCTCATAAATATAAATGAATAAAATAAAAATTAATATTTAAAGCAATAATAAAATACTTTCCAAAACAAATATTAAAAAAAAACAATCACTTTCTTTTTTCTTTAAATCTGGCTATTATCAAATCTCAAAGAGAGGCTACAGTGAAGGAAATTAAAGATGAAATAGGCTAAACAATTATAAAGAAATGAGTACAATTAACGTAAGGTTAAAGTGATAATAAAAAATTATTATTTATAACTGCATTTGATTCTAAACGTTGATTGGTAGGGTTTGTACTGTTAGTCTAAACATATATATTTATATATTTATATAAACAAATATCAATATAAATAATTATATAAATATATATGAATATTTGAGATTATCATTATTAACCCGAAACTTAATTGACATCCTCTGATTGACAAGTTACATCTTTGTATCAATCATTATCGTCATTCCAGAGACAAGTTTCGCATTAGTTCCTGTGTAGGATAATTAAAATCCGTTTTATAATCAATTGACTTTCCGTTGTTTCTAAATGGTTTTGAATATTATTTTCTACCACCTCCCCTTAATTGTAGAAAATTTATCAAATAACGATATTCATACTTTTTTGTTTTAATAAGTGGAAAAAATTCTATTGATTTTTTCCATATCAATGAAAATTTACATAATCGATGTTAATTACAAAAGAAATTATTTTTACAAATGACTGTTAAATTAATAATTTAATACGTTAATTACTTTAATTAAGGAGGAAATAAATTTGATATTTAATTTTTAAAAAAAATTGTCTGAAAATAATATTTCAGATTTAATGAAAAAAAGATAGTGACTTTGTGCAAAATTTTAGCGTAGTGTAATTTGTTGTTGATTGTTTTGGTCCAATGATTTAAACAAATAATTACAGAAATGTGTTTTGCTTTGTACATTTTTCGATATCAATTATTCAGAAATCTGCACCAAGGAAGAAAATATTTTTTATGATAAAGGATCTGCCATTTTTCGACTTTTTTTCTTAAACAAATTAATCGTTTAAGGTTTTTTGTTTAAATCTCAAATTTTATTTTCGTTATCCATAAAAAGATCTTGTATAATAATCACATACTATATTATTATAATATAATATAAATATTCTAATAATATAATGACTGTCAATTATTATCCCTTATTACTATCAAAAAAATAAAATATTATTATTATAATTGCACAGTAAAATCATCAAAATTCTCATAAATTAATAACGACAATCATCATTATTTTAGCTCAACAAAAGTCAAAAACTAAAATTGTCTTAAGAGTTTAATTTTTTTTATTATTTAATAATAATAATAATAATAACAATATACTTTCCCGTTATATAATAAAGATAGTTAATTATTTCATTTTTATTTTGATAATTTATTATCATTTATTATATTAGATTGTTTTAATTTTAATTTTTCTTTTTTAAGAAATACATCAAAATAATTTTAATCCCATTGATACAATTGGTTAAAAATAAAATATTTTATTCCAGGATTTCTGCGAATCCTAATTTATCTCAAGATTTTAATAATTTTTAATACAACTCGATCTTTATCTATTTTGTATAATTACATTTTTACTTTGACGTGTTTTAAAAAACATTATTTTTCATTGAACCATGTACATATAATTACTTTAGTGTATTAAAACAAATTTAATGGGTATAATTAAAATTAGATCTTATTATAATGAAATGAAAAATTTACCATATTTATTTTATATAATCTGCATTACTTTATTATTTTATTAAATGATGTATTCATACATACATATTTTTATAATTTTTGCAAAAGTTTAAGACATCTTAAAATTATCATCATAAATTAATTAATTATCATTTTGTATCAGTTTCAAAATTCTACGATTTGTTTAAGTAAAGTAATTGATTTATTAACATAAATTTCAGTTTGGCATTTTTGACACAAAAACTATTAGAGACATATGGGGAAAATCTCTCGATAAAATCAGATCATAAGTTGTATGGTTAGCCAGAAAAGGGTATTGTATAGTCAGATGGACATTTCAAGAAGATTAAATGTCACAAGATGTGCAGTGCAGAATTCGTTACGCAAGTTTAATGAAACGGGCAGCTATCATGATGCAAAAAGAAGTGGTAGGCCACAGAAAACGACATCATATGATGATCCTGTCATTCGCCGATCAATGGTTTCAATCCATGACGTACGACAGAAGATGTTCGAAAGAATTTATTATATTTTGGTATAAATCTTCACAGGAGCACGATTAGTAGACATCTCAAAGCCATGGATTTAAGATAATTTTGAGGAAAAATATTAATCAATAAATTTAATTTGTCTATATCTGTTAAGTTTTGTTATTAAAGTCCAAAATTATATTATTAAATATTGGTCTGAAAAATTCTTGAATTCTTTTATTAATTTTGATGATTATCATAAATTAATTATATAAATCACTTCATTTCAAGTCAAGTCCAAACTGAAATTCGATGTAAGAGTTATAATTACAACAGAAAACAATTATTTATACAAGATTAATTAATTTTGGTTGACAAAAATAGGATACAATAAAATCTTGATTCTTATGTAAATTAGAAATTATTTATTTATTTTCAGTGGCATTAAGCCATCGAATTTTTAAAAGAAAATTTTTCCTAAATTTTATTTAATAAAATAAAAATTCAGTTATACCAATAAAACAAAGAAATGATCCCTTTAAATTTGTCAAAAATATTTTTAAAAAAAGGTTAATGAGAAACAGCGGGAAAGACAGGCATTATTGGAAATATAAAATATAATGAATTTTTGGCATACCTTTTTCATAACAGCGTTGAGGCTTTCTGAATTTGCTATGAAGAAAATAAATTTTATACAATTCAAACAAAATTAAAGAAACTGTTTATTTATTTATTTTAAAGCAATAACTCTTTTAACTTGTTCTAATTTATGATTTTTATGCTTTACCCTATTTAGTCCAGGCACTTCGTCTTATTTTCCTCTAGAAGTTTTGACAAGGGTACTGAATAATTATAACACAACTTAGGATGGTAGAATTGACAATTGATGTGATAAGTGTTGAAAAAGTACAATTTGAGAAATCTTTTTGTTAGAACCTGAGTATAGTAATCATAAATAACTTCATTTATAACATTGGTCCCTTAAAGTTGATTTTAAAAATCCGATATCACTTTAATATTTATTTGTAATTGTTTGTTTTATTGTTTCAAAAATCATGAAAAATATATATTACTCCAAATTGAACCCCATGACTCGTCATGAATATATTAATAGTCTATAAAGTTATAAAGTAGTCGACAAGGACCCAAAAGATAAAAAAAAACCTTTACCAAGTCAAACCTATTGAATTGGATCAGTCAAAAGTTATAATTATTTTTATTAATATTCTCTCATTTTAATTATCCATCCAAAGAAAATTATTTCGTTTTTTATAATATTTAAATGGTCAATAACTTAAACTCTTTTGTACCAAAATTTATTCATTTTAATGGCCAACAAAATATTATTTATTGATGATTCCCCGAGACCGGATAATACGTATGTTATATGATAATGAATAATACATGATGGATTAATGTAATTTGATAAGCCCTCTCCCAAGTCTCATGGTCAACTTGATTGACACATTAATTCCCAATTGTTAAATGATAAACAATGCAATTATATACATTGAATTCCATTTGACTTTAAAGTTTATTCATATTGAATTAAATGTTTGGACAATATTTTTCTGTCTTGAAAGTTATCAATCAACCAACGGTTTTTGATGGATCAAGATCTGCCATTGCAGTGGAATGATCTTTTGTCAGTTTCCCTAACAGTTCGAAACCGGAAATGTGACAAAAGAAAGATTTTGCAAACTATAGATCAAATCCAAAAAAACTCATCTCAGACTCCCAGAGGAAAGGCACTTGTTGCAAATTCCATATTCTAATTTTCCGAAATGATTGACCGATAACCTCACACCAAGAATCACATTGACATTATCTGAGACATTTGAAACCACTTGTCAATCACAGATACAAGGACTTTCGAACCAACCATTACATATATAGAATTATGACATAAATATTATTAAATTTCAATCAACTGACCACAAGGTCACAAACAAAAGATGACGAACGGACACGTTAGTCTTAGATTAAATTTTTACTAATGACAGAGTGAATGTCGAAAACATTTTCTGAAGAAATGTCAAGAAAAATTAACTTGACATCTTGGGACAAAATGTATTCCATTTGCAAATGAAGAGAGAGAAAAATCTCGTTTCAGTGTTTATATGAATTATTTTGATGGAATAATGAAATATATTATGTGGAATATATTATAGAAACTTTGTAAAAGCTGTAAATAAAACTACTTTAATAAGGATCAAGTTTATTTTAATTAATAATGTGTCTCGCTCCATATTTTCATCTGCATCCTTCAATACCATGTTACTTTATAGTGAATATTTTTATTACTATTATTATTAATAATTATGAGTAGTAGTAGCATTATTACTTTTACCTTTATATTTATATTTAATTATATTGACCATTTAAACAATGACTATTTTAATTTAAATATACGTATATTTCTTTCAGAAAATAAAAGCAATTTCAAAGATTTAATTATTAAATTATTTTTGTCCAATTGTTAAATGTTTAAGCAGTTCACTCAGGAAAAATAATTTTTCATTTAAATACGTTAAGAATTAATCTGAATTATTTTTTTAATCATAAATTATTAATTATTAACTCAGAAAATATATGAAAATTTTAATATTAAAGGTTTATAAAGAACTTAGTTTCTATTTGAAAATAACCTTTAAGATACTCATATACCGTAGATACTCGAATATAAGTCGAGGTTTTTTTCTATAAAATTTGATGAAAAAAAGAGGTCATAGTCAAAATAAGAGTCATAGTAGTTTTAACCAATGTAATGGCTATATTTATGCAATGTATCACGTTGTGTTCATAATTGAATTCTGGTTATCATTTATGTTTCTATACTCCAGCCACTTGATTTCAGCATCAACCGACCATTCAAGTGTCATGTACGAGACCAATGGACATCGTGGACCACCAAAGCTGGAAACCTGAAACTACCAGACCTATTGACAGTCACTGGGTGGACCAAAACAGTCTGGGAAAAACTCATCTCATACATCTTCAAGAAGATATTATCACGAATATTTTGCAATAAAGTATCAAAAGATTGACATTTTCTCCTTGTTATTTTACGTTATTTTCCAAATGTACGAAAGAAGAAACTACCCAGACATATATTTTTACCTCGACTTATATAAGAGTCATACGGTTTTTCACAGAATTTCCCATTTTTCCCCATTGACTTATACACGAGGTCGACTTATATTCGAGTATCTACGGTAAATACATATATATATTCGAGAGCTGATCGAAAGTGCAGACAAGGAACAGTTCATGTCTACATTTATTTAAGGGTTTTCAAATTGAAATTAATTAATTAATAAATTTGTCAAATATAAACAATAATTTTGTCTTATTATATTTATTTAACGTATTTAGAAATGAATGAAAATTTCCTTAATTTATATTGATTTATATTGATATGTATGTAGTTTTTAAAAAGTATAGATTTAAATAAAATACATTTTCATAAAAAAATTAGATATAACAAGATTATTTCCTCTACTTTGATACAACCGAAATAATATATATTTATATTATTCAGTTAAGACCAAATTACTATTATTACTATTACTATTATTATTATTTCAAAAATGATTTTTTATTTTATTTAGATTAAATTAAGTAAAAAAAATTGTCAATATCATATCACAGATGTATCATAATAAAATCATATCTTAAAATGGCCTTAAAAGAGAATTACAAGATTGAGAATGTTTTATGCCCTTCAATCATTTTTCTGAATATTTTCATGGTCTTTTGACTTTTTCTTCACCAAACACTTAAAAACTTCGCCAATGTGTAGAGTAGATCAATAGACTGTTGAGAAACGTTTAGACAATTTTTTGGAGTATTTTCAACTTCTGGTGCTTAATTAACCATCGATTATATTCAATAAAGTCAATCATCGTCAATAAATGTACAAAAGATTATTTGAATTGCTATAAAAGTAAATTCATTTATTGACCAATACCTAATAGGTCTCACGATTCTATGGTTTTAAAATTATAATCTTCAAAATAACAGAATTGTGCAGATTAAATTATTTTCTTATAAATAGGTTTGATAATTATAATTATAATTAAATTATGTTTGAATCATTCAGATTTGTCATGTCACCATCAAAATAATAATAAAACCTTGTGGACCTATTGATGTTAGTAATACAAATATTTATTTCCGTAAATATAACTAAATTTTCAACCTAACTAAGAATTTATAAGTTTAAAGCCCAAAAGTACATAATATTGGTGAATGTACCCTTAAAATTACCAAAACCTAAAATATAATTACCGAAGAAATATAAACTTAGTTAAATTAAACGAACAATACATATTGACACATTTCAAAAAAAGGAATTTTAAACACTGAATGTGTAAAAAATTTAATAAAAGTGAATTAGTAGTATTTAATGATATATCCGTGATTATTAATGGAATTGTCACCACTGTATTCACCCAGGAAGAGAAGAAGATGATCAGTTAAACGCCTCTGTACTCCGATCGGTTTTGCTTTCCAGAAACAAATACTAGAGTTGACTTTCCATGGAAATTGAAGCATGATCAAATCATTAAATAGTCACCTCTGATAAGCCTCTATGATTGAACCAATTCTCTTTTCTCAAATCTTACCAATAATACGCAAAACCATCTTGCCCAACTATATGAAATTTTTATTGTCCCTGCATATCTTATATTTCCATTGATCTTCTTAATTCATTTTATATTTAGTCCAGCGTAGTCGCTGTTTTAGTTTTGCGGCTTCAGTTGCAGTTTTACTTTCATTCAAACATTTAAACCAAAGTCACTTTTAATACTGTCAAGACTGACTGCTTCATTCCTTGTTTCCTGAATAATTAACCGTTTTATTCCATGAGAGCAAAAATAGCTACTGGATGATGCGTGGTTCGGATACTTCGGGTTTTAAGTATGAGATTACTGTAATAATCCGAATTTTAAATTTTTTTCAGTAAAATCTAATTTCAAGATGCCATTTCTATCCCAAAGACGTTTAATATGACATCTTTACAATGTGGAATTCCAAGACACAAGACCTTGGATGTCTTCTCATTTTCGAAAACCCATTCCTTTGATTCTCTTTTAGATTAAGTAAGGTAGAAACTAAATAGAGTTTCGCCTGTAGTTATTATATTCGATAAAATAAATAAGTCCGGCTGCACCCAGAAAAGGAATTTTCCTTTTACCAACCATTTGTAGTCATCATGTCAGATGTTAAACTTTTCGGTACGAGCTTATTGTATAACTTCTCGTTTGCCCTAGAAGCAGCTGGACAGTTCATTCGCACAAATTTAGATTCTGATCTTGTTGCGTTTGATTAATTTTTCGTTTATCCGTCACAGTATCTTGCAATTCTCTAGTCATTTCTTCTCTCGTTTCGACAAGTCTTCCATTTTTGGTTTAATTCAAAACACTTGTTCCACCAGACAAGAATTTTGGATCCAGTTATAAATGGTCCCCTGGTATATGGCTTCTTCATGGTATAGCCCTTGAAGCTGATTAATATCTTTAGAAGATAGTTTCCTTATTACCAGATTACCAAACAGATTATACTGAGAAATTTCACACTTTCGAACTTTTTTTTGAATTAATCTAATCTAGTATAAGCAACATTTAGAATATTTAAACTAATCGTATATTTAATACTTATATATTATTATTATTTTAGGTGCAAAATTTTACTTAAGTACCTTCAGCCTTTCTAGTTGAGTCTAAATATTCTTTAGACTTATTACGTATGTTCAGGTGAACCAAAATATTTATTACTTTTATTAAAGTCAAACAAAATAAAATACTGTATAATCTAAAATATATTGTTCTTTCACTATCGACACGTGAACAATATTCTTCAATGTTTGTGGTTGATTTTCATTGTCGATTTCCATTCCCCAAAATTTACTTGTATTCAATACGAAAAATATTACTACAATGAAGTCTACTAAATATTTTTGGTATTTTTTATTTTGTGATAAATAAAACATGATGAATCTACTCTTTTATCACCTCTGCATAACCCATAAAAAATAAATGTCTATTTCAAAACGCAAAAATGAACAATTTAACATTGATATTAACAAAATTGATCAGAAAAATTAAAAAATGATTTTGATTTAAAATCTGACTTGAAAATCCCACAATACATTTGGGACATCTTGTGAGATGACCCTTGAAGTATGTATTGAAAGAATTAATCAAAGCCGTAATAACAATAAATTGAGATCTTCAGCTCATTTAAAAGGATTAAAACTGAAAGAAAACAATTAGGTTTAGAACTGACCATCTTCTTCAGACAAAAATGTTTTAATTAATTTCTGTTAAGTCTAATTTATTTTTCTCTAATAATAATTTTATAATGCGTTTTTATAACCAAAGCGACGGACGCGACTCTATTTTTCGAACTCTACATTTTAATTAATTTAAAAATCACTATCTAAGTAATGGGTTTATTACTTCAGTTTTGTAAAATAATAATAATTTTACCACTTATTTCATTAAGTATTATCATTATTTCATTATTTTATGATACAAGGCTTGCATTAAACATTGAAAATTTCTTTTAAAGTAATTTTTTCTTTTTTAATATCTTCTAGTATAAAAGCTAATTATATATAATTATAAATCCGTTCAGTAAATTATGAAACATTTTCACTGGGTTCTAGCAAAAAACAACATTTCTAATGTCCCCTGAAAATGTATGATTGACAGTCCTCTCATCATATTCCTACCAAAATGCGTTGTAAAAGGTAATATTTAACAATCTGTTTTCATTTAATAAAACACATCTGCAACCAAATTTTGTATACAGAGTCCGAAAATATTTACTATGAGTTAAAGGGTCTTCTTTACATTTTTTTTTAACAAAGAACAGTGTAACTTCACAAAAAATATCACCTCGAGCGTCGTTCATTATAAATTTTTCAATATCTTTCTATTATTATCGCGTATATGACTCTAAGAATAACTCGAATCAAGTTAATGCCCTTAAACAAACCGCTTGGTCATTACATCATTGAACCTATCTATATTTGTTTTATATAATATTGAACCTACCTACTCAATACTGAAATAATTACGTATTTATGTAATAAACTATAATGAAAAAATATAAATATTATATCTTTTATTTTATTAATCATTAATTTTCAGTGTTTCAAATAACATTTTTAATTAAATATATTAAATAATTTATATTCATAACAATCTTCAAAATAGTTTAAAATAATCAATTAACTCTTACCTCCAAATTTCATTATAGAGAATAGACATATAACTATTTTGGTAATCTAAAAATTATTATAAAATTAAATATCTAATATTTTAAATTAATAAATAATAAGATATAAAATTTTTAAATATTATATTTTGATTAGAATAAGTAATTTTTAAAAATTATAAATATACTTACCATATAGTCCACATTTATTAAGAAAGTATTTTCTTTGAGAAAAATTATAAAATTGAATTATTAATGTCATTTAACCTTGATACAAATTAAATTATTAATTCAATAAAACAAAAATAATTTTTAATACTATTCAAAATAAGTTTAAATTTTGTAATAATTAAGGAATCTGTATTTTCTGTAATAATTATTTAATTATTTGACTATCTTATATTAACCATGTCGTACTACCTGACTACTTCACTCTATCACGATTAGATCCAACAAAAATCCAATGGATACACAACTGACATCTTTTTAGTAAAATACTTTATTACTCTAAAACACAATTACATCAATAGGATTCTCAAATACCATGCAATCGATCATAAAATCCTAGCTCAATAAGTCCAGCTCCGTAATATAACGTCTAAACATTTCGACCAGTAAGCTACGCTCACCTATTATCCAATCGATCAAAATATTAATACTAAAGATGTTAAAATAATGAAATAGGACCATTAATATTAGAAATTATTATTTTTTACCTATGAATTTACTGTTTTTTTAAAATCAGCATTTCTATCGTCAATTACAAAATTAATTTTTAAGATACCTTAGTACTTATGGTTTTATTTTGTTAAGGTTTACCTTACTAAGATAGTTTAACAAGAACTTAGTTATGATTTTAGGTACCTTAACAAGATTACGACTCTCAGAAGGAATTACGGATGAACGTAAGGAACACTACGACACAATAAAAACAAAACGATCACTATGTGAATAACAAAGAAAACACGTTTCAATAACAAAATCTTTATTATAAATTCTAGTTTACAACTTTAAATTACAATGACGTTTTAGATTTGTGAAAAGTACAGAAATCTTTAATCACAGGCTTAGCCTAATGAGTTAAA
>JBBMKC010215030.1:0-22952 GCA_037834085.1 Bipalium vagum | reverse complement strand
AATATTATTATAAGTATTATTATAAATATTAATATTATTATAAATATTAATATTATTATAAATATTATTATAAATATTATTATAAATATTATTATACATATTATTATTATTTTATTGTTACTATTTTATTATTATTTTTATTATTCAAGATCACGGAAAATTAAGTCACAACCTAATATATGACATTATTATCAAGAATAATAAATCCCGTGAAACGATAAAGAAAAACGCCTTCCTTCAATATATACATATCAGTATATATATATATATATATATCACCGACCTAATAAATGGTTGTGAGGGTCCCTGTGTGATACGTTATAAATATGATTCCTTTCTCTATCAATTGGATTTTCTTTCTCCACACCGAATTTTCAATATTAGATTTCTCCTTCAATTTCTAAACAATTTTCTTCTCAGTCATTGACAATAATTGAATATTTTTCGTCAGAAATACAGATATATAATGTGAAAAGTGACTTCAATCAAATTGCTGAATTTCTCTACAGTGTTTCCATCTGAAAATCATCCTTTAAAATCATTTGACATATTTAATAATGTTTTGAAAATTCAATATTTTTATTTTCCGGGAGATGGCCAAACAGGGCCTGAATGTTGAATGGTAACGAATTTTCTGGCAATTTCAATGGGGAGAATTTGTCTGGGAAAATAGAAAAAATTGGGAATTTTGAGACTTTGGTCGGTCAGAATGACAATAATTTTTTTGCACTGTCAATGGTCATTCGATAATTGAATTTGAATCAACAAAGTAATATTACAAATTCAATAATATACACTAATTGCGAGTGAAGGAAAATAAAAGTCATTGACTTAATGAAAAGATTATAAATGGGTTTTTCTTGCTGGAGACACTATTTTTCTGCGAAAGATTTTCATTGTGAAACAAGAGTCCTCTCGTTCAGTTTCTCTTACTTTTGTGATGATATTTTGGAAAATTATTTTTCGAAAAATATATATTTGACTATTCTCTGCAATCAATGTATAAATTTTCTTCCCCCAATTTTCCATATCACTCACTGATCTCTGTAAGTGACATTCAATTATTTCTGATTTAAAGAATCATTCAATGTTTTCTTAGCAATAAAATCTTTTTCTTTTTTTTTATTCAGTTTCATTTACAATTTTTATTTAAATGTATCACAAGTTTTATATCACATTATCAATGGCCCGGCAGTTCGGTAATGGTTTTTTGAAGGATATAAATAATAATGCATTACAATAATGAAAATGCAAAAGAAAGATTTCCTTTTGAAATAATAAGAAAAAAAGATTATTTGTCTGAACAAGAACTAAAAACAAGACAAAGTAAGATGATGAAAATGAAGGAAATTTGATTATCTGAAAATAGACATTAAATGTCGTAGGTGAGCAACATTAACATCACTAACAGTTTCATTGGATGTAAACAATTAAAAGATACAACTACTACTCGTACTACTAATACATATTTTGACGTTGGTTGTATTAATGTTCCATATCACAATTCCGGGTGTGTAAAAGTGAGTATCCGATTTTTTTCAAATTTCATACCGCAAAAAATATTTTCAACAGAAGACTGCAAATTTTACAAAGTAACATTTATCTATTAATATTAACATTTTATATTTTCCGAAGGCATAACCAATAACTTATGTACTTAAAGCGATTATAAGAGTCATTCAAAACGTTTTTACACATCTTTTCATCTTCAATTGATGGTCTATCAGACTCTTAAACATAATAAACACTTCCAGTACCTTTGAAATTTACAAATATCTCCTTCGTTGCTCTCGTTAGACGTATCCTTTTCCATTTTAAGTGTCCTAAATGCCGTCTGACTAATGTGCCTGGTTACATCTTAAGTATCAGTAAAACAATTTGCATTCTTGCATTTTTCATTAAAATTAATCATTAAAATTTAAATTTACTTCAATTAAAATCGCTAATATCGATTTATTAAAACAATTAAACATTTACATTAAATTTTGGAAATTCTATTTCTTAGAAAAAAAAGTAAATTGAACATATTTAATTATGGAAAATATATTTTGCTTAGCTCCAAAATCTGATAATTACTTTATAACCACCGTGTACATGATAAAATGTTTTAATAAAATATTTTGAAAATTTAACTGTCTTAATTAAAAATTATATTTTATATGATCGTAATTTTTTACATTTTTAAATTTTAAATAACATTATTAAAATTAATTAAAATTTTTAAGACTGTTTATTTACGAACTATTTTACACATCGTTACAGCATTAAAATTATTTCTTTTTAAATACTAAAATAAATTCACCAATAAAAAATGAATTTAATTTAATATAATTTAATTCTGAACACCCCATCAACACTGATGGCCATAAAATATATTTTAATGTTTCTATTCTACAAATTTTTATGACATTTTTATAATTTCTTTAGATTTTAGGTTGAGAAAATTTTATCGGTTTTTTATCTTTACTTTAAAATAATCATTATATATTTAATTAATGAAGGTATTTTTTGAATTCAATAAAACAAACAAAAAACCCTTCTTAATTTAAAGATTTTTATTTTATCATTTCCGTTTCCTTGTCCCTTCACAAATTGAAATTAAAACAAGAAATATTTCCCAAGTTTCATTTACATTGCCCATGCGTGGGATGTCTCAATAAGTAGACGGACACTAATTTTGTTTACCAATTTTCCTAATCCTCCTTCTTTCCAAATATTATTTATTATTATTATTATTATGGGTTGAGTTTTCAATATTTTTATTTTTTTTAAATAGAAAACAATTTCTGAACCTTCGTTGCAAATTCCATATATAAAAATGTTGAAATGATTGATTAAATATCAAGCAAAAATGAATTCGAAATATTTGGTTCTTTTTATAAACAAAATTAATTTAATTCATATAATTAAAATTCAAGTCATAAATATATTTGTTTTAGTTTCAACTGTGTTCTATTGAAATGTCTATTAATTTATTGAATTATTTAATTTATAAATCATTTAAATTGGAAAATATTTTTCATAAAAATAAAAACAAAAATAACAGATTTCGTTCAATGAATTTTAAACAATTATTATTTAAAAAATCAACCATTCTTCATAAAAAAAATAAAATTATTTACGAAAATTCAAATTGAAATAAACAACAAGATTCGGTGTTAATTGATTTTTTTGATTTGGCAGAATTATTTTTTTTCGAAAAATTTGAAAATTGATTAATTTAAATTTATGATAATATTTTCATTTGAGAATGTTTCAAAAATTAGAAAAAATATTTTTTTTTAAAACTATTATTCAGTTTATTTCAATTTTTTTCGACAAAACGCCCAAAATTTTATATATAAAAACATATTTATAAAACAAATATTAAAACAAAAAAAATTTAGAGATCTGAAAAAAATAAGTTACCGATATCAAAGTATTTAAAATTGTCGATGAAAAAATTTTCTGAAAAAGTTTAAAAATGACAAAATTAAAAAAAATATTTTTTTAAATAAAACGCTTAATTTAACAACACGATAATCAGCTGTGAATGTTGATTGTTTAATCATAAAAAATTATTTAATCTAAAATAATAAAACGATGTTAATGTCTTAAACTGTTCGCCTGGAAAAAATTTATAGCGCAAAATGATAAAAAATATTTTTCATAAAAATAAATATTAATTTATATCTCTGAAAAACACAACTTTTATTGGACTTGGACAAAAATCATGTTCATCAATTGAAATGTCAAAATGATCTTAAAATATTATGTGCAAACCTGGTCAGACATTGTAAAATATTATCTCCCAGGAACAGAATTCAACACTTCAAACCAATTTCAAAGTCCGCTTAAAATATTTCAATCAATAATTTATTATTGAAAAGATAATTATCGAATTTAAACAAGCACTTTTCAAACATTTATTTGTGATAACTCTGATGAAGAGGACGAATATAAATCAATTTAAATTGCTTGACGGTGACGTTCATACAGTGGAAATATATTATTTTTATTAAATAGCTCATCTAAGATTATATTATTAAATAAATTATATATTAATAAAAAAATCATATCATCACCTTTGAAATGTCTTTATAAAGTGATCTTTAGACTACATCATGTATAGTGGCGATCGATCACTGTGAAAAATAATCAATTTGTAATATAATTACTTTATTTATTTCTATATTCCCTACTGTAACGTTTTCCTGTGATTGAAAATTCGAAAAAAGTTGAACTGGTTGCAAAAAAAATTAAAAATTTCGATTCTCAATCTTTTTCACGGTTCAGTGAATCCTTCATTCTAATGACTTCCAAAATGGTCGAATCAAAATCCAGTCCCACCATTCTCTGATAATTTTACCTTGCGAATATTTATGAAACAAACATTTCAACTTTCATAACCGTACACAAACGAACATTTTGTTTGAGGACACAACACAAATGATCGATTTATCTTAATACAAATATTGATATTTTTGTATTTTATTTTAAATCAATAATTCATTTCGTTTGACATTTATTTTCCCAGCTATCATAACCATTCTATAAAAATTGTCGATTTGTTTTATTAAACGTTGGATGATTAAATGATGCCATTTATCTTTATTTGTCTTTTAAATTACCGTCAACAAAATGCAATACCGAGTGTGTGTGTGTGCACACTCGCACCGTGTATGCATTAATGCTTCTGTAAGAAATATGTGTGTTGTAGAAGTATGTATTGTATATCTACAATTTAATAATAATTATTATTATTATTATTTTACTTAATTTTTTGACAAAATTTTCAAACAATTTCATTTGAAAATAATAAATAAATATTATTTCATTTGACAATATAAATAATTTAAGATTGAGAATTTTTGTTCAGCCTATTAAAACAAAACTGTTAATAATAAAAAATAGGAAAATGTGTACATCAAATACGTGAAATAGAATAACAGTTGAATATGAAGAAAAATTTCCAACAATAGGCCATACCAAAGGGAGAGTGCCTTTGAAAATTGAAAAACTTCATTCCCGGTTAGAGTATTTAATGGTCAAATGGTAGATTGAATTCTAATTTTCTATCGATTTTCTATTTCGTTAGGTGAAAATTTTCCATAAATGCAATACCAACGTCGTAAATTGCCATAGAAAATAGCAATTGTCATAAATGAATGGGGGAAGATATTTTCCATTGATTGGAAATAGGTCACTTGCATATTTAGATTTATCTCATTTCGTTTCAAAAAGAAAAATGTTTTAAATTTAAATTCAGAATTTTCTGTTGGTGTTTTTCCTACCTCCTCTTTCTATTTCCTTAGACTGAATTACGGACTATAATTTGCAATTATAAAGTAATTAATAAAATTAAAACAAAGTTTTGAGGTGAGCCAAGCTATATTTGTTCTCATACTTGTTTTACGATTGATTATGGAAAGAAGGAAAAAATTATAATGCGAGAAAAACATTTTATTTATCTTCAGTTGTTTTCCATTGGTACATAAAACATCATTTCGTCTCTCAATAATATAATCCGAAAAAGTTTTTCATATTAAATATAAATAATATAAAATTATATAATGAAAAATCAATAATTATAATTGCATATTTGTTTCATCACACATAAGCAAACAAAATTTCCCATAAAAAGTACTCATTAATGATTTATTTAAAACAATGTCTGACGTGTCTGTAGTAATAAGATAAAAAAATGAAAAATATAATCGTTAAAAAATTAATTCTCACTCGATATTGTTGGAACAGAGAGGAAATTATTTTACTTTCCATATCTGTTTTAACTTAAACAAGCGAAAATTGAAATTAATCATTTGATGCAGTAAAACAAATGCTTTCGTTTGACATATCACTTTCGGTAGAAATTATTGTATGATGCAAAAAAACTACATAAAAAGACACAGAGACCATTGAAAAGATCTCACATTTTCTGACCAGCCCAATTAATTAAATAATATTAAAACATCCATGAGGAATGACAGAAAAATATATTTATCGTCAAGGAAACGAAAATATATAATATAAATATTAAGGAAAATTTTTACAACATAGAAATAAAAGAATTTTAATTCGAATTATACGATATTTTTATGTTCACACGCAAACGGGAGTTGCATAATTAAATAAATTGGATTAAAGTTTTCGACTAATTAATTAAATTTCGAGTTGGTATAATTTTTTCCAACTGGATTAATTAAATTTGATCATTAGAGATGGATCAATTTAATAATATTAAACATTGGAAATGTGATGGAGCAAAGAGTTTTGCTTGTTAGACTTCGATCCATAATGTTAGTATATATTGATCACAATTCAATGTAAATTTACCTGAACAATGAAAAATGGAAGCCAGCATAATGTAAAACAGCCCATAATAACTCCGAGAGTTGTAATGGCCTTCGATTCACTATTTGATTTGATTTTTTTACGAATAACAGCTTTACCACCTGTTGAGTTTTCCACATCGCATCCGTTACCTTGGGTACCACCACCACTTAATCTTTGTGAAGTATCAAAACGAAGAAGTTTCCTGTCTTCTCCCCCAGAATTAGCCCTTCCTGACTGAATTGGGAACGACGTCTGTTCTTCATCGGTCATTTGTCCAGTACCTAGTTTTCGTTTGGCATCTTCTTGGGCCATGTTTCTGGCCAATTTGAATATGCGATAATACAACACAAGCATTATTATCAACGGAATGTAAAAGGCACCGAAGGTGGCGTATATTTGGTAAAACAAATTCTCAGTCAATCTGCAATTACCCGGCACAAATGTCTCCTTCCATCCGATCATTGGAGGAATACTAATCAATGCCGATATGAGCCAAGCTCCGGCAATCATTCCTCCAATTAACGCTGGAGTGCGACGCACAACGTATTGCATTGGTCGAGTGATAACGAGATAACGGTCGATTGAAATGGCACAAAGATTCAAAATGCTCGATGTACAAAGCAACACGTCCCATGAATTGTAAATGTCACAGAATACTTCAGAAAAGGGCCATCGGAACCTTGTCATTTGATTGAACACAGCGATGGGCATCACCAAGACCGATACGAAGAAATCACTGAAGGCCAAGCTCAATATCAGCCAGTTGCTTGGAGTATGAAGTTTCTTAACGAGTACTATGGCCAATATGACAAGAAAATTTCCACCGACAGCTCCAATGACGATGATAATGAAAACAAAACCCAAAATCACTTCCACTTCGATCGGATACTTGACGCACTCGAACGGAACGGCGAGACGTGACAAATTGTTGTCTTGGACAAATATGGTAAAGTTGGAACAATTGAACGCCAAATCCAAACTTTCACTGTTCGAATGTGAGACAAAACAAATAAAGATCAACAATAATTTCCACATGGTACTCAAATCAAATTGTCGGTTATTTGTCGTTACAGTTTTCGTTTGCAATTTTCTCTGTCAAGGCAGGAAGATGGGGCTTGAAACGGTTTTGACAATAAATTCACAAATGTTCATCACTGGCATCGTATTTGAAGGATTTGGATTGATTTTTGTTGTTTTTTTTTTCACTCACCATAACGACAAATGACGGATACGCTTTGTCATTCTGTCACAGCAGTTACGGTTTGATGGTTCCTATCAATTTTGATAGAAAAAAGCGCGTGCTTAATGAGAAAAAAATCAAAAACACTTTAGTAAAAATGCACAAAGCTGTTGTTGTCGTTGTGTGTGATGTACTGTTCATGCTTCAATCCAATATTGGTAATACAGGGTCAACCAGCGTAGCAAATGCAAAGAGTAGAGTGGTATAGTAAACAGCCAATCAGAGCCGGATTTGTCATACACACACACACACTGCCATTAGACAGTGTGAACAGTCACGGTCAAAAGATTAAAGTTTTACCTGACTTAATATTTTTATTTTGGCTATTTGCAATTGTATTTAATGAGTATTTAACGTTGTGGCATTGTTTTTGCCCACTTTTGCTGTTCACTCTATCGCTGTAATTGCTGAGAAAAATTGTCTTTCAACTGATTTTCCAATCATTTAATTTATTATAATTAATTAATTATATTATTTTGTGATTGTTTTAATTCTCAGTAAATAATGTGTTGGCGGATATGCTCAGGCCGTTGAATGACTCCTGAATATCTCAGCTTAATTTTCAGTTACTGAATATTATTTTGTTTTAATTACAAATTTGTATTTTATTTTACTTTTATTGATATTAGAAAAATGTTACCGGGTTTTTCCAGTATCAATTTTTTTCTATGAATATTTATGTCCATTTCAAATAAAGAATTGTGAATAATTAATTTTCAATTACTCTACTCTATTAATTGGTTCTAATAGTAAAATGACTTTGGTGCCGCTGGATCTGTAACTCCACAAAGATGGTTTTAATTACAAATCATTTGTCAACAATAAAATCTGTGATTTTAATTATTACCAATAATAATAGTAATAATAATGCGGAAAATTAATGTACTTTTTTCAAGTGCATTCCTTTGTATCGGTTTCTATTTTTACATGTATCGATTATTTTTGTTTATAATTGATAAATAAATAACAATTAATAATAAATTACTCTGGCATTACATCACTCACAATAATCAATGAGTTAATTACAAATTTTATTTATTATTATTATTTGTTTTAATAATATCCTCAAAATATTTTTTTTCCAATAATCATTGAGTTAATTAAATATTTAAATTATTATTATTTGTTTTAATAATATCTTCAAAATATATCCCTTTGTGAATTTCAGAATGAAGAAATAATGCTGAATTACTCACAAAGTCACATTGTAAGAAAGATGCAGGTCATTTACTTTATCACCGTTTTCGATGTAAACAAAGTAAAATGGGTTGGCTTATGTATATGATAGATCAAGGTAAAACTGAATAAACAAAATAAAATCTTTTTCGTAAAATTGGCAATTAAATTTACAATATTATTAATAATATAATAATAATAATAATAATAATAATAATAATAATAATAATAAATAAATATCCAAACGATGTGACAGGCTGCCATCCAACTAAGACCATTTTACGTATCCGTTTGTTTAAATGAAGAAGTCGAATTCGATTTGAAATGAGTCTAAAACTGACAGACAAGCAGAATTTCTACTGTTTTGGAGTTGATCAGTTTCTTGATTAATAGAATATACTTCAATTATTCAAGTATCATGTTCATGCATTATCTTCAGGTTTCAGGGAAACGTTTTTCGTGATCTGATTACATCAAATAATTTCCAGTTCACTTAACCATTAGTTGTTTTTTTCCAGCGAGACAAACTTTTTAATTTCCACTTTTAAATTTAGAATTAATTTCATTCTTGGTTGACCTAATTCTTTATTTATCTTCAATATCGATAGAAAGAAAAATGATAAATGGAATGGAATCCAATTCCAATCTTCATAAGCGGGCGATTTTTACGATTTCAGTTGAATAATGATCGTATTTATTAATCTTGTAATCTGAGACTAATTGGTAAGCCAAAACCATAAATCATGCGTATTTATCTGACTCAAATAATCTGATGGTTTGGTTCCCAAAACAAAAAAGAAGCTCAGACGTTCAAGACTATTTAATCGATAAATAACACAATATCAATGACCAAATCAATTTTGTCAAAATTCATCGCCAAAGTAATGTCTTTATATATGTTTGACGAACTTTACGACTGTTTATTCCAATATATCACGATGACTCCTCGATTGTCTGAAACCAATTAATTATCACTTTCCAATCAATAAAATACAAATTGAAAATCAAAGAATTATCTTAGGAAAAACAAAATAATTAAACCTTATTACTCTGCTATCTGGATTCTTTTTTCTGTTTTTTTTTGCGCAGTTAGTCCCAGAGTCTGTTCTTAGTAAAATTTTCAGTTCAGAAACAAAAAAGTTGGTGTGCTGCTAAATATAGTATATATATAAAAACAGTCATTATTTATTTATTTATAACGTTTTATTTAAGCTGACATTAATTTATTTGGTGTGTCCCAAAAGTAATGAGAATAAATAATCTGCGTTTGAATAAAAGAAGATTATAAATGAGGTTGTATTTAAACAACATAGTCTCCATTTGATATTATAAATAAATTAATTTTGCATTTTCGGAGGAAAATATTGACATCGTATTGTTGATTTTTGGTATTTTTTGATTCATGTATGTAAAATTAGAAAAATATTTCTGAATAAATTATATATTTTTTATATTTATTACATTTTAATACATTTAACTAATGCACAATGTGAAATTAAAATAAATATTTAGAAAATAATCAATTTCTTTCACTAAGATAATTCATGCACAATGCCGTCCATATGTTTAGGGCCACCCCGGTAAAGTACGTAAAATGATGGAAATATATAATTATAAGTACTTTAAATATTTAATATATCCATATTTAAATATGTTAAAGCACGTGCTTCCACAAAAATATTTTGAAAGTAAAATTTTTTCAATTGTAAAAAAATGAATTTTTCAAAACCATGATTTTGTTATTCATTTTGAATATAATGTTGTAAGACAATGAAACATATTTTATTAACATTTACAGCTATGTTACGCATTTCAATAAGCAGTCTACTTCAACATAATTAATAACTTGTATTCATGCTTTTATTTTATGTTACTTCCTTCATCCTTCTTGACATACTGTCATACAGATTTTTTATTTTACGAACTGGAACCATTGCCCATTGATTCTCCGAAATCCTCGGAGCTGTCTCAATATTGGTAGGTATACAGCTAGCCACCCTGGGTTTCAGATCAGCCCGCAACGACTCAATTATATTTAGATCTGGTGACAGAGCCGACCAATCACTGAGTAGACATAATGTTGACTTGTCCAAGAATGATGGTACCAATCTTGATTCATGGCATGGGGCTCCGTCCTGTTAATATATAGTTTGTGGTTCTTTCTTTTGTAATACGCCCTGATTGACAAAAGAGTCAATGACACCTTATCAGAATTCTGGTGTCATCTTCATTTATAGCATCCAAAATCATTAAACTCTTAGATCCGAATTTCACATTTTTTGTGGTATATTTTGGACTTTATCTGAATCCTTGTGGTCTACGAAAGTATTTTCTTCTTCAGGAGAACAGTTCTAACTCTCATTCTTCAGTAAAAATGATCTCATTCCAAAAAGAAGGAAGTAATTTGTCATAGTCTCTGCACCATTTTAGGCGATTCTTTGTATGTCGATATTTAAGTGTTTTCATCGCTTCAATCCGTTTTATATTTTCAATGTTTTATGTTTTTAAACTTGAGTTGATTACATTGTACTGCATGCCGTGAAATATTAGGCAACGTTGCGATTTTTCTCTGCGACCAAGAGTCTTTCAATTTTTCAAATAACCGATTTCCTAATATCCATCGATAACCGCGCCTTATTTAACCAAAATATTTCTAAAAGTAATCTACATTTATTTGCATTTTCACAGGGCGGCTCCAAATGCATGGACGACATTGTATTTACTTCAGTAAAACATATCGGGTACACTTAATGATTATTATTAGCAAATGAAAAAATATAAGCAATTATTTAAGGATTTGAGATTGAGAAAAAATGTTCAAAAATTAAAAACTAATCTAAATAAGTTTATATAACAAATATTAATGAAATAATGATTGGTTGAGATTAAAATAAAGGTGCATATGATATAATAATAATGAAGAACTGACATTCTTTTTGTTTTTTCTACTGAAATTGTTCAAAGGAGATCTAGAATTATCAAAAGACCAAAATTCAAAATTGCAAACCTTAGTTTAACTTTATCCAGACAAGGGACCAGAATATTTCCTCCTTTATGGCAGTTCAAAAACCAATGCTATGGGACAATATTCACGCCCAAAGACAATTTATAAAAGACTACTGCAGAGATATTTCTTAATTAATTGTTACTGTTTTAATTACTTATGTACCTAGCAGTTAATTAACCAAGCTAATTATCCGTGACAATTAAAATTGATAATATTTCATTATCTATAAAATCCAATGAAAATCTTCAATTAATAACCAAAGTAAAAGGAACGAGATTAAGGTCAACCCAAAATCTGTTGTAAGCCGTAGAGAAAACCGAAAACGGTTTTTTTTTAATTCTATTCTCCAATAGAATAAGTATTAAAACCAATAATCTTTTCAAAGACATTTTGCTCATCCCAGCAGCCACAGCTTCCCTTTCAAGTTTTTTGATCAATGCCAAAAGAAACAAATCTTTTCTCAAATTCCAGCTAATGCATCTTGTGATGTAAGTCTAATTAAACGAATATGACTATTGTTTTGATGTCATTTCTTTTAATTCCATTTTCAAAGTGAAAATCCCTACTCTAAAGATGACAAAAACATTGTTTCCCATGCATCGGTTTGTGATGACATTTGGGACACGGTTCCCGTTGCGCGTTCAACCGATTCCCGAGCCTCATGTATCTCCGTGTAAAGTAGCTCAATTATTTTAATGATCAAGACAAATTAACAGATCTCATGTTTGGGAGAATCGTTCGAACAGAAATTCTCCTCTATTTTGGCTGTTCCAAAAACAATTGTTTGTCTAATAACCCTATCGATTACAGCTTGCTCTAAAGATGATAAAAACGCAAAAAGGTAATTATTGCATTTAGTGTAACCACTATTGTGATAGAATAATGCAATTGTTCAAAATGGAATTGATAATAAAAATAAAAATAATAATAATAATATTATTATTATGATATCCACTTAAATGACGTCTACCTCATAATGAATACTTTAATGGAAATAAAATCAATGACATTATCCCGGAATCTCTTTTCTTTGAATGTTTTAGAATTCTGATATAGGCAATTATACACAGAGAATCTACTGATGATTTCTATGGAAAATTCTGATATTGTTGCCTTTTGAAAAAATATTCCCACCTTTTAGGGAAGATGGAAAAATATTTTGCAAAACTCTTTCGTGAATCTACCAAGTGATCATAGAGATCGAGATAACCAATTCTTTCCGTATTAAATATATTCTCGTTTCCCTTTTAAAAACGATTGAATTTTATCATTGTACCCGATCATTATTTTTATTAAATTGAAAAAAAAATTTCATTATTTCTCTTTCTTTTCGGCTTCTGTAAAATATATTCCATAAATTTTGTGAAAAGAAAAAATTAAACCTATTATTTCTCAACTGTCTTCTTTCATGATTTATTACCGAAAAAACCTTTTTTCCATTTTCCATTTTCAATGATATATTTTCCATTTTTATGAGTAATTTACGGAGAAAAATATCTGAGAACAAAAATATCACTTAAATTCATTATTGATATAATTTTTTTTCCTTCAAAAATAATTTTTTTTTCTAGTTTTAATTTTTAATTTCAATTAATTTTAATTATTTTTAAATAATAATATTTTATTATTTATTTAATAATTTTAATTTATTAATATTTAATTTGTGCAAAATATAATTTTTTTAAAATTAATAATTTAGCTTTTTATTAATCATTTTACATTTTATTTAAAAGGGCACATTTGTTAAGAATTAAATCATAATTTGTAATTATTAGGGGTATGCATAAGTTTCCATCACTCACATATTTTTAACATTTTAAATATTATTATAACAAATACGGTTTGTTATGAAACATTTTTGCTTAAGTCATTATTGATTATATTGATATGCAAGACCTCAATTTATTTAAACTAGCCGACTTTTTCGACCAATAATTATGAATGTTGAACAAACTCATATTCGTCACTGAATGTTCCTTTTTAATCAATCTTACATTTCTATCGAAGCAACCCCATTGATTTTCAAAACTTATGGTGATGGAACAATAGCCGAGAGCTCATGTTGCGAATAGTTCTGACGAGTTGATCCACCACAAGAAAATGAATTCGAACGAGTTTTAAACACTTTCAAAGAAGATTCTACTAAATCGAGTGCTTAACCTAAAATGTTTAGACTCGTAAAAGGTGTTGACAATTTCTTAATGAAGAGACGTTTAAAAACCAATTTGTTTTTTTTCTGTTTCTTTAATGATTTTGGATAGTTTATTAACTAACTTCCAGTCTGAATCGTCTATGGTATCTGCTGCTCAGGAAATAATGCATCAAAAGTCACAAGAAAAGCAGATAAAAAGGTGGATCAGTTTCTGATGAATATCGATTTGGTCAAACATCTGTACGAAAAATTGATTACTTAGATCCGTTTAATTGCATATAGATCAAGACAATTTTTTTCAAATTCAACTTATTCAGCTTTGAATATGTTACATTTGTCATATGTAGAAATCTTGATATAAAAAAGCTGTATCAAGTCCTTTAAATTGGTCAAGTTACTGAAAGGTGATATTGATATGGATAAACAGAAAACCTCGACAAAAAAGTTTGATTGAACTTTTTTCTCCTTTTCTTTGACCTTGTATAAACATCAATAGAAGAAACTTTTGCAGGGAAAATGTCTAAAGAACATTTAATTTATTACTGTTCACAGTCATTTGGGTGCAAATCAATATGCAATAATTGATTCAAACATATCAATTCAAAAATGAAGAAGATATTGATACATCAAACGATACAGACAGTCGTGAAAGTGTTGCGCTTAAGGATATTTCACATAATGATAAATATAAAGGATAAGGATAAATATCACATAATATTTCTCATTCGGATTCATTAGATTCGTGTAATCGATTGATACTATATTTAGAGTAACAGTCTCAAGAAAATTGGACAACAATTAAAGAATTGCATTCAATACAAATGGAGATGGAAATAAGAAGACCAAATCAAAAAAGACAGGCCACTTTATGAGATTTCTTAAAATAAAAAGGTTGAGCAATCAGTTCTGATTGAATTGATGTCTTCACCAAGTAGAATTTCCCAATTCAAAAATTCTTAATTTTGTTGATCCCAAAAGTGTGAAGTTACAGTCGAGTGACCGTATATGAAAAACAGTGATTTATCGAAAAAACTTTGTAAACAGTTTTTCAAACTTTATTTTCCGATTATCGAATAATTGACAGATAATATCAAAAAATGTTGAAATCAAAAAATTTTTTTCAATTTGATTTTTCAATTTACACTAAAAAATTCGACCAACCGGTATGAGTTGATGGTCTGTGGACCCTACCGTTTCTAAACAAAAAAAATACATTGTTAGACGTTCTGAATTTGAGAAAAGGTTTCAAGTCAACAAAGTGGTGTCAAATTCTTAATTGACAGTTAAATTTTACCATACAGAATATCTGGAATTTTGTTTTTCGAAGACACCATACAGTCTATGGCCTAGACCAATGTTGGCAATACTAGAACCTTTGTCTTTAACTGAATGTTTTATACGGAAAATAATTTGTAAAACTAGAGGTAATATCCAGCCTACGTGGAGGTTTTAACGTTCCATATCTTTGGTAGGTACAGGAAATTTTCTTAATAATTCTTTATATTAGTTTAGTCTTGTTATTACGATAGGCTGTATATTTTGACTTTTGTACTTTTTATTTATATTTTCAAACTAACCATAACTAAAATAAAAATATGTACGAAAATCATGAATAAATTCAATATGTAACAAATGTGTATTATTATCGATATGTATTATGCACTTGAGATACGGGTTTTGAAACCCCACAACAGTTTGAAACGTCAATCAGCAAGGTGACATTTGACAGATCTGAATAAGAACGACGATTATCTCTTTATAGTCCAACATGTGTAATTCTTCATTGAGTAAAGAGTATCATTTACGAAAATTAAAAGTCCACTTATCGCTCCATTTAAACTCGGATGTTTAATTCCTTTTTAGATTTCATCAGCCTTTTCTCTTAAGCTCCTATTATTGACAATTGTCTCGTGAATGCATTGCTCTTCCTTGAACCGTTGAAAAAGTTTATCTTCCAGATCGGGAAAGAAAGCCCTCCTTCCACTTTGTCTTAGTCTTCGTGAACTAACGTCTTTATTCTAGTTTAAAAGACATGATATATGCATATATGGTTTGACAAATGATATGAACCTTATTAAGGTTATTCAATTAAGGTTATGATATTAAATCTGTTTACATCTCCAGAAAACTTTATGCACAAAGACTTTCGGGACAACCAGGCAATATTATTATTTTTATTATTATTCATAATAATATTATTATTTCAAGTCTGGAAATATATCAGTTATTTCCACGTGGAAAAAATAATTATCCTTCTAAGATCACTAAGAAATGGTAGCTGGAATAGTTCAATAGATACTTGAGAATGCCCCTCAACTGTTTTGTTATCATGAAGTAATCATCGGTGAAAATAATTCTGCTCAGAGTTTTTGATTAAAATTCTCAATATAATTACACACGAAAAAGGAGGTTTAGGAGTAAAATGTTGGAGAATTATTTTGCAATTTTTTTTTACAATTTCATTTTTTTTTACAATTTCATTTCTTTTGAAAATATTCATTTTCTACACTTCATAAACGATAATAGTGGTGAATGGAATACTGTTGAAGGTGTCCATGGTATCAGAACTGCCATCTAATATAACACGTGGGATGACAGAAGACAGTAGACCAGATGACAGTAACAAGGTGAGTAGCTTTAGCAAATAGTTCGAAATTGATTTTTGTCACTATTTGACATAAATCATTATTAATCCAGATTAATTATTATTGATTATTGTACTATTATCAATATAATCACTGACTGACATTACCTTGAAAGAATTTGATTAATGGTGGGTGTTCTTATTGTGATTTATCTTCTTTGATATTTGTGGACCGTGACTGCGTTACCATTAATGTTTACATTTTATTTTTAATGTAACTTGGCCGCTGTTATGTTCAATATTTTTGTTTACTATTTCTTTTTTTATCCACACGTTTCCATGTCTTTTAGTTAAACCTGATACCTTGGATGTAGAAGACTAAAAGAACAACAATTGATGGATTGAAATTTCCGTACCTTATCCTCAGTTCTTTACCAGCAGAATTATCTTATGTAGAAATGGATTGTCAGGGTGAAGTAGCAAAATAGACTGTAGGTTTTACATTAGATCAGACATTCATCTTTTAAAGTCATATAATAATATATTATAATAGCTGAACTTCTCCATACAAATCATAATTTAATGGTAATAAAATAAAAACAATAAACACTCAACTCAGGTACCAACCTTGTTCACAAATAAAAGGAACTGATTTTTACATATCGTACTGAAGCCTAATAGAGCCAATTTTAAGTTGACTTTTAACAAGATTCGTATATGGATCCTTTGTGGACTTTGTCTTATGTATTATGATAACCTTCACCTTATCGACGTGTAACCAATTAAGGTACCTGTCAAAATTATTTTACTTCAACATAAATTACCTCTGAATGATTGAGAAAATTGACATAAACAATTTTAGAAAGTTACTTCAATTTTAAAGTATAAGAAATAATTATTATATATTAATATAATTTTATTTATTTTTAGTAATCTTGATTCTTAAGTGTTTTGTCAATTCAAAGTTTTGTTATCTAAAATATAGCAATGGTAAAATAAAATAATAATAATAATGATAATAATAATAATAGAAATAATAATAATATTATTATTATTAATAGTAATAGTAATAGTAATAATAATAGTTTTTAAAAATTTTACATATTACCTTGATGATTATAATTCATCGACATTTTAATGTATTTTGAGTTATATGAAATATCCGCCAACATACGGTATATAAAAAAGTTAACACCCAATATTTTTAAACATCTCTTCCTTGGTCTGGCTCTTTGTTAATGCAGCTTTTAGGCTAGAAATCAAGAAATCAACATCATTATAATATGATTTTATTCTTAATGCACAATTTTGCAGTAAATGTGACATGCAAGTTAGATGAATAAGTCGTGTGTAGAAAACTTTCAAAGCCTTTCCAGCAGATATCATAAAAGATGAGGCATCAGATACCAAAAGTAAAAACTTTTGCCAGGTATGTTCATTTTTTGTATGTTTTCAGCAATGATTTGACATATTATAGAAGTGTCAATGAATTTGTTCCAATGGCTCATTGATTTTTATTTAATTTGGTTCGGGGATTGCACCAATACAAACTTTTGGTGTTTTTTGAGCTTTTATGGGGTTCCACAGAGTACTTTGCCACAAAGCACAATCTCTAAGCATAGTTTCCAATAAAGTTGACCGTTAGAGTTCACATTGAACTCGTTAGGGTAATATTAGCAGTACGTTTTGCTTTGAACAGATTTGATTTAGTAATTTAACTGATTATGTCTAGCTTGATTATTTTTATGATTTTGTTGTCTTTATCTCCTATTGGTCGGATGAAATAATGTTCATCTTTCATTTCAAATTTTCATGACTAAATCATGCGAATCACTTCTCACCATTCTTTCTAATTTGATATCAAACTCATAAAAGATATATTTTTTGATGAATATAGTAGCATTTCCTCATTTCAGGAAATAAAAATTCATAACGCAACGAATTTCTTCTTTACTTTGAATTTTTGCGATATCTTTTAATTCGAATAAACAAATGATATTATAATTATTTTTATAACGATTTGATTTCACTAACGGATTTATTAAAATCGAATTTCGAACGTACATATTGACTGTAATTCAAATTAAAACAGCCAATTACGAAACGGGGGAAACTTTCTAGGTCACAAAATATAAATACTCAGATCTATTACTTTAATGAGGCATAAAAGTGATAAACAAACTTTAAATCGCTCACCATCCCCCACTAGCAATTAATTCACTTTTCATCGCTAATAAATTATTTTTGAACGCCTATTTTAAGAGTCCTCCGTAAACTATTATTTTTCCATTATTCCTGGAATTTTGTGGATTTCATTTTCAGTTTTTAAAATATTTCTTGAAAATTTTCAAAAAATTAAATCAAAATATTTCCAAAAAAAAATTATTCTTTCTACTCCTTAATCCGGATTCCACTGATAGCCAACCCTTACTGGAGAGGCTGAACTGAACAGCGAAACGCTTAATAATTAATAATAAAAAACCGAAATGATTTCATTTTTTACATTTCAAGAATATTTTTGAATGAATTTTGTTTTTTTTCATAAAACTACGCTAAATGAGATCATAAGCAGTGATTGATATTCAGTTAGATGTCGATGAAACTCAACGAATCTTGTCAGTTTTAGCCTGAGAATTAATTAGGATTTACCATTATACTCTATAAGGTTGTCAAATTTAATTAGCTAATGTCAAACGGTGTAATTGTTATATTAATGTTCGCAAAATTACTTATAAAACTATAAGACCATAAATTTAATTTATCTGCAGTTTGTAGCACAGTTGTTCTGAATAATGAAATGCAGCTTCTGACATTTATGGCCCATCGTTAAACATTCATTTGTTATGGTTCCTAAGGCAATTTTTGGTATTCGTTATATTTTATTTATTTTTTATTTTTGCATTGAAACTTTTTCAGAGCCTTCAATTTTCCGACCTGGTTTCAGTTGACTTGGTGTAGAGCTCTCTATGGTCTTTTTATTTTATTGAAAATCAAATCTCAAAACAATAAGTAAAGAAATAATATAATAATTTTACCAATTCCATATAAAAATATTTTAATAAATTTTCATAAAATAAATATTCATAAAAATATAAAATAAATTTTCATAATAGAATTTTTTCACAATATTATTTTAAAAATTTAACTACTTTTTCTGAAATTCTTTCGTGGTTTCAATTCTACTTACTTTTGATCTTAAATTATTTGGTGAGTTAAAAAAATTTAGCCTCAGTTAGATAACAAAGTCCCTTAGTAAATGTAAACATTATTTTTAAGTGGACTATATCAATGTCAATATCTATAATTAGAAGCTGAACTATCAAATTTTCTATTGATATTGATTGTTTAAACAATGTCAATATATAAAATTAGAAGTTGATCTACTACATTTTTTTATACTGATTTTTAAACCGGTTTATTTGGCGTTATTTCAAAAATTGAACAATTTAAGCTTTGTATAGTAATTGAATTGTGTTTGTATAAAAATATTTAAGCGGTAAAAAAATTTTCGATGACATTGAATGTATGCCATGATAAAAATTTGGTAGCTAAATTCAAGAGTTTGCTCAAAGTATGGCAATAAATCACATACTGGACGTCGAGAAACAGCTACGTTTGAAGAAAATATCAATTACGTCTATAATATGCTAATTATTTTGAGTTTCTTATTTATTTCTTTTCTCCAAAGCGATTTATACTTTTAAAATTGTCCAAAGAATACTAAGTCTGTATCATGTAAATTCTAACAGACATTTTGTGATTGTCATATATCGTTGAGTTCTTGTCTTTTCGTAGTTTACTTTATTGAGAATACTTTTGAAACCCATCAACTAATGACATTGATAAAAATACCTAACGCATATATAAACCTTATATCACAATGATAGTACACTTTAACGAAAAATATTATGGAAAGAATGGAAAACAGAATATAAGATTGACCAAGAAGAAAGGACGTGTGTTCAAGATAAATTGGGAATATTTTCAATGTTGTAATAAATATTATATTTTTATATAAACCATCTAACATCATTGTTTAACTAACCTGATTTTAAGATTAAGATAATAGTAATTAGGATAATTTTTTCTACATATGGTTGTGGAATCGTTTCAAGTCGGGAAAACGACAAAATAAATTATTAATTAGTTGAGCTATAGCAAAACAAGTGTTTACAACTTCGTTAAATTATTCAAAAGATAATTGATAAGAGATTCACAGTTCATGTGGAATCCACTTTACAAGCTTCTGAATTTTTTTCATTTCGTGTAACCGTCTGTTAATAGTGAGTTAGTTAACTTACAATTGTTTGGCGAGTTTTACTTGCATCTGGACATTATTCTCATTCAGCATGCTTTCAAGTTTTTAGATTCAAAGCTTCGTGGAGCACACATTTCTACGCTATCAGTGTCGTCAAAATTTCTTTTAAATCTAAAGAACCAAAAATTACATTGATTGTATTTACAACTGCATTCTTCCCAAGAATAGAGCATATCGATTTAAATGCTTCAGCATCATTTTTACTTTGATCTAGTGTTGAATGTATATTGTTTCGTCACTCATTTTCAACGATATTTGAAAAAACTACATCAAAATAATAAACGTCTCACAAAATTTAATATCTAAATTATCAAAATATAATTTGGCGGGAATTGTTAGATTATTATTTGGATTATTTAAACAATGTCCAAAAGGACTAAAACTTATGCATAAACCTATTAGAATAAAAATGATTACTTTAATTTTATGACAAAAGTTGATTCGATCTCAATTGGTCTTCCAGTCCTTAAATTCGGAAATCTTTTAAGCAATAATGATTTATTTAAAAAAGATTCTTTTACATTTCAGGACATCTTAAAATGAAAAGAGTTTGATTTTTTATTATTGAAAATAACCAAATAAAAACAATTGAATTTCTCATATAAAATGTAAATTTTGAGGAGGAATCGTGAAATTAAATTTCCGATTTCTCTTGTGAAATCTATCATTAAATATCTTTTTTGGTTAAAATTGAGACGTTAAAAATATTAAAAATCTCCAACTGAGATAAAAATAATTTTTTGAAGAGAAAATATATTTAACAAATCTTTGTGAATTCACCTTGTCAATATATTATTAATAATATATATTATTTTATTTATAAACTAATTTTTACTTCAAAAATATTTTTCACAATATTATACTTTAAGTATAACAATTTTATATTTTGGTTCTTATTCAAATGAATGTTGACCAAAAGTTAATTCTGACTCCAAATTCCAAATAATGGTTCGTTCGAATCAATTTATTCACCACAAAAAAATTACTTCATAATAATATCATTTTTGAATCAATTCGCTTTTTTCCTTGTTCTCGGCTTAATTTTGTTGTGTTTGAATTTGTTTTTGTTTCAATTTTGTTCTGGCTTTGTTCTCATTAATTTTGTTCGGCTTGATTTTGCTCTTACTGTGGACAATCTGGTGGTGCTTATATACTCTCCAGTTTTATCCATTGACTAATCACTAACCCTAGCAAGGATATCTTCTGGCTTTGCCTATGCAGAAACCCGGAGCCTTCAATTATCCAGCTTAACCAGACCTTAGTCGTCTGAGCTGAATAATTGACTCTGCGACTGCTCTCAATACAAATCGCACAAGCTCTACATCTCTGCGTGGCTCAACTGCACTCCATTTCCATTATAATAATGTCAATCCGGAAGCTTTAATTATTCTGCTCGGCCCAAACGTGTTTGCCGGAGCTAAATATTATGGTGTCCAAAAAAATGTCGTTTGAAAATGTTTGCCATGAAATCATTTTAATTTAATAAAATTCAAGAAATCAATTTATATGTGGACCGTAAGGAGATTTTTCTGTCTTTTAAATTAACTACAGCTCATAAATATATTTAAATTTTTAAGGTCGAATTGGAATTTAAAAATTGATTCAAAATATTATTTTCAAGTGCTTTTGTGCCATTATTGGAAAAAAGACGTAAAACCTACAGAGGCTGTTCGAATGATCAATGCTGTGGAAAGTGTGAATAGTGTCATTAATCGTACAGCACAAACTTGGTCTAAAAGCTTTTCTAACGGAGACACCAATCTGTTATTCCGGGAGACCATCCATAGTGCATTCAAAAGCTCTGGTGGAGGCCGTTGAAAAGAATCTAAGAACTACTACCCGGAAATTATCAGCACAATTAGAGCCTTCAAAATCCGCCATATGCAGACATTCACATTTTCATGTAAAGGTAAACAGATGGTGCCGAGAAATACCTTATGATTTAAGAGTGAAAAATGCTCTACGAAGTGTGGATATCTGCAAAGATTTTTTGAAAAATCCATTTGACAGTCGCTTCATTAAGAGAATCATGACAATCGATGAGAAGTGGGCATTAAAGATGGAGACCACAAAAAATTGTTGATAAATAATAATAATAATAAAACTAAATATAATAATAAAAATAATCATTATAATAATAATAGTAATACATATAATAAT